>JAXCEF010000686.1:0-21110 GCA_037178605.1 Colletotrichum euphorbiae | reverse complement strand
CAACACAGCATAGCAAGACCACACTGTCAACCTAGCGTCATCCCTCAGCTTCTGTTAGCAGAACCCTACCGTCGGATAGCTGACTGTAACAATAAGAAGGTAACTGCCTGAAGAGGGAAAAAGAGGGTTTTAAAGTAGCAATAACTTGACTAGCGCAATAAGTTTGTCGCGAAGAAGGGTTAAAGGCGCTAAATAGCGATACGGGATGGGCCGCGGCTATCGTCAAAACGGTGGGGGATCAGAAACTTCGCCCACAGTTAACAATAACTTCAGAGAAGGCTCAAAACAGGAGCAGAGACCGTACCGTCAGCGCCTAAGTTATTCTCTATTAGCACAGTATTTAAAAGAGCAGGCTAAGAGTCTTTCCAGGCTAAATAATATCTCTCTAGTGATAGTTAAATAGCAGCAGAGGCCGAACTATCGGCATCTATTTAAATCTCCAGCTTAGCGACTACTTAACTTATAGAGATTCAGGTCAAATAAATTAATATATTATCTCTTTAGTTATTTCGTTTTCACCTTGCTGATCTATAGTTATTTCGCAGTATTTAAGTAGTATAATTGTGAAGTTAATACTGATTAGTATTAGTCTCACAAAGACTAGTACTAGAAGGAAGGGGGGAATATGCATAATATTCAAGGTGGTAATAATGTCGGTGGAAAGAAGGTATCTAGAAGGGCGGCCAGCGAAGGAGGAACGATATAGTGGACCGACGACGCGGGTCACGTGACCGGATCCTACGTTCCTGCCCGCTGGGCCACGGGCCCGATACTTGGGTCGGGTCCGGCTGGGCGAATATCCCAACAATCCTTGCCCAACGTTACTAGTATTTATTATAGAAGACATTTTCTCTATAAAACAATCGCGCCAAATTTATGCACCACAGTAGACCTGTCCCCAGTAGCTGCTTCCCGGAGCCTTGCATAGAGTCCCGCCTTGAGGATTCTTAGATGGAACGGAAACGGCGTGTTGATAGATATATGTTGGGGATATCATATCGTCGACACACTATAAAGGTAAATGTTAATATACTATTTGGACTGAAAATCAGCCTCAATACACTTACGCAGTAAGTGTGAAGGCCGTTTGCTTCACAGCCTCCATCACCAGCGGTTCCGGTATCGCAATACTTTACCCACGCATTTGCAGTTGTAGCAAAGAGAAGGGTAGTAAGTCTCATCGTAGCTAAGTTGTAAAAAAGTAAATGTTGATAAATCACGGATAATTAAAAGGTGAGAGTATTATCTACAAGGAAGTTCGTTCAGATTTCGATCAACGGGCGCAGTCATAATTTATAGTGCCCCTTGCTATAATACCCTACCTATAGAGAATTACACGCCCGGGGTTTTTACCCACCCATACAACGAAGTAGCTACTGCGGTACCAGGCCAAAAAAAAACCACCCTGTCAGGTGTTTGCGGGCCAGGCAAACCAGGGCCGGTATATCGCTCACACAGCTATTCAGCAGTTAATCCAGAGCCGCAAGTGGGCGCCAGTCCCCGCGATACTAGCTCCACAGGTTTTACTTACCCATCATACCATAGAATAATAGATTTTTAGGGTTCGTCTTTTACAGCTGAGGGAATATATAGTACTACATTAAGGGTAGCTAGGAAATTGACTGTACAGTTTTGGTATTTGGCCCGAACTAACCACATCCGTTAGTTACGCCATCTTCGCCACGATATGTGATGACCCACGAAGTACTCTTACGTTCAGCCCGCGCAGGTGCCGCCAAATCAACAACCGCCGTCATTCAGTTAGAATTATGAGTACTGAATTGAGCTCTTTTTTACGCCAGAACTGGCCTTATCGCTGAAAAATGCAATTTCGCCGTGAAAACAGCTGTTTTGATATGATCAATGAACAAAATAACCCTCTCTTTTTCCCACGCCAAAACGCGCGCCCAAAATAACAGCAAGTTCGGCGATAACCTCAGGGGCCTCAAACCCCCAATGAAAGTACCGCGATCTTAAGGTACTTCGACAGACAGTGGGTAATGTGGGTGTGGCGCGGTATCAGAAGTTCGGCTAACATATTGGGTTTAGATCGGGCCAAATACCAAACCTGTACCGTCAAAATACCAGCTACCACATTAAGATAGTGATCCTCAGTGCCAAGAGAGCTAATAAGATAAGTTAGAAACCTTACTTAATGAAAATTATATAGTGGGGAATACTATAGATGCTATACGAAAGCATATTAGACTATATTAATATAAGCAGCTTTTAGAGTCTATTAGCTAATATCATTAGATTAAGGGGCCATAAGTTCGCATATAGAGGAGAGTTTAGCTAAATATTTGCATGACTCCGCGCGGGCTGCCGCAGCCTCTGATGCGATAAGGGGGCGCGCCGAAAAGGGGTCCGCGCCGTATAAGGCGATTCAGAGCATAACACCCTTCGGGCGTCAGTTAGATTGAGTACCCCTCTTCGGCGAGTAGGGTCCCCTCTGTTCGGTATTCGGCACCCATTTAAGCCTATCCGAGTTAGTATCAGTCCAACTACGCCACAAATGCGTTTTTAGGTAAGGGCCACACCAAATCGATCATTACGCAACAAGAGTAATGCAACGCGTTGGAATTCTCCCTAACCACGGGCGGCCTGTTTAATACGTCTTTACGTCTCAATCACTTATAAATGAGTCCTTTTCGTAGCTACCTCGATCACACATCAGATCCTACTAAGGAATAGCTCCACGCACGTTTTCTTTTAACTGCGTTTTATTAACTCTATAACTCTATAAGTAAGGCCTTATTAATACTTATAAACCTTCTGAAGGAGGCCGTTAATGATAGATTCTTATAAAGAGATAGCAGATATTATTATTTAATACTACGTAGCTCTTTTTTAGGCAGGAAAAGTGCGAAGTTAATATTAAAGTGCAATATAAGTTTTACTAATATAAGCCCGCGCGGCACCATTACTATAGGCAATAATTCGCTGCATAACTACGTAGTAACCAGCAGGATAAGTATAACTTCAAAATGTAGTGGTGATAGCCCGTGTTGAACTGGGCGTATGCAAATTTAACCTGAAATCCGTCTTAATAGGAAGCCGGATTATAGGTACCTATACTTAGCGAAGGTTTAAGTAGAAAACCTTATACTAGAGAACTTATAAAATATATATAGCAGTTTGTACCTAATTAATATATAAAAGTCTAATAATTAAGAGTCTTATATATATTATTAATTGATTTGAAGCTATTATAACTAAAATAGCGTATTTAATTATATCTTAATTACTTTAAACCCATCTTGATAAGCCTAATTCATTATCTTCCCACTATTTACTACCCTTAAAAACTAATAATAGATCCTAATATATCTAAGCCCTTCACTAATGAGGCTATTATTAAGATCTAGCTTAATAGTCTAAAGGATTAGATATTATAGATAAACTAGCTTAAGACTTATATCTCTCGCGTTAAAATATAGAACTATATTAACCTAAGACTAATAAGCTATTACTTAGTAATACTATTATAAACCCTAAGCTTCTGGATACCTAGCTCATTGTTACGTCCTACTTAGGCACTTATATAGCTAATAACCTAGCTCCTATAGATAAAAAAGAGGCTATTCATAACTTTAAGAAAAAGGAGATACAATTCTATAATACTATAATAACTTGATATACTAAAGAAAATAAGATTTACTCTAAGTATATTAAGAGTATTATTATAATTTAGGACTAGGTATCTATTACTATCTACTATTGATACCTCAAGATCTACTATCTTAGTAAAGAGAATATTACTACTGAAGTATCTAAGCTTTAAGCTTAAGTTAGAGGCTTAGCTATTAACCAAAAGAAAGCTATAGTAAATAAATATAAATATATTCTTATAAATAAAAAGGTTAAATTATTACTGTATGAAGAGATTACTCTTTAGGTTAAGTAATACGATATAGCTATCTTTAAAGGCTAGGTGTCACCATACTGTACGTATGTACGTATCCCATGTACTGCCATGGATAGATACTGCCGTTAGTCACCGCCTAGCCATATATATAGTCCACCTGCGCGCACTTCTGCGCAGGCCTCACTTAGCAACATCAACCCAATACGTCAGCATATTATCCTGTGACACTAGGCGGCTAAAGTCCCTTAGATATAGTAGTTAAGCCTCTGGTTTTATAACTTCTATAGGGTCTTAAGTAACTCTCCCCGAGCTGCTTAGGTTAGTAGTAATTAGGCTAATATAGGCGTGAAAGCTAATAAAACCAAGCTTAAAGCTAGTAATATCTTTCTAGCTACCTATAAAGCTATCTAGCGCGTTAGGGATACAACTTTTAAAAATAAGCCTAAAGGAGGTATATTTAGGCTTATGTCACGGCACTAGTGGTGTGCGTACTCAAGTGCGGCTGCATTCAGAACTCTCGTTCTGATTGTCCTGTACCTTTTGCGCAATGGCGCAGTTGGGACACGTCTATAGGGAACGCTGCACTCTTTAGCCCTTTTAGGGCCCGCACGTGACACTTATACTTATAGAAGACAATAGTAATAATAGCAATAATAATATTTAGACTTAGAATAATAACTATGAGTGTTAGCGCTAAGGAGGAGATTATAAGTATAGAGCTAGTAATTAAGGTAATATATATAAGAAGCCCCGCTGTAATACCTAAGCTAGCAATAAGATATAGTATGCGCTCTATTACTATAGTAGTTATACCTTTATATATTACTTTATTGTTTTTCTAGAGGGCTAGCTTGATTAGTTTAATTTGAATAAGAACCTTATTAATTGTATATTAAATAGAATTTAGCTCAGTAGTAATCCAGTAAAAGAATTTGATGGAGTAAAGACTTATAGGATAGGTTAATAACTATAGAGTAGATATTATAGTATTATTATTGCGAAGGACTGAACCCGAGTCTATGCAATAAGAGGTAGCGTAATACTATGTATTTGAAGCTGAAGAGGAATAAAGAGAGTTTTATACTTTAGTAAGGCTATAATAGGTTTATAGGTAGCTACTAGGTAGGCCCTAAGGGTAGTAAATGTAAGCAGAAGCCTAGATAGGTCTAACTAGGCGTAGCCCATAATATTATCCCCTCCCCCAGCTAGGAGCCCTCTAAGCGTAGGCCGAATTACTATTATTAGCTATAATTAGCCTATACCTCTCTTCATACTTACTCGCGGCTTTGGTCTCTATATATTACAGTCAGCTATCCAACAGTAGGGTTCAGCTAATAGAAGCTGAGGGATATCGCTAGGTTGATAGTATAGTCTTGCTGGGCTGTGTTACTAAATACATCTTGGGGTTCAAGGAGTATAATAATTAGTTATAGTCCTCATAAGGGAGTTACAGTATAAGATAAAGCTATGAGTACCTATTAGAGTAATTATGAAGTTAATTACTAAAGACTTATAGAAGTCTGTTCTTAGGAGGCCTAAGTCTATACTATATATAAGTCCTAAATAGTCCCTAGTCCTGCTATTAGGTAATTACCTCTATATATTAATAATCGCAATTAGTTAGTAAGACTGACTAATTACTAAGCGCTCTCTTCTATACTCTACTAATCGCTCCTTATCTTATTGTTATGTAACTTATACTATAGTTCTTCCATTCTGTAGGAGTCCCTAGTGTTCCCGTAATCTTATAGTATAAACATCCTATTCTAGCTATCTATCGCCCGGTTAGGTTAGTTAGCTATTATCCTTGTATAACGGGTTGTAATATTAGGTTCCCTCTCTAGAGGTCTTATCCTTAAGACCTAATATAAGTAGGTTATTAGTCCTAGGTTAGGGATCTGTTAATTATGCTCCCTAGTTTTCCTATAGTGTTAATACTATATTAGGTTGCGTTCAGAAGTTAAATTCCAATTCTACCTCTCCTCTTTATTATCGCAATTATGCGCTTCATATTGCCGAGTTTAGTATTATTATTAATATACCTTATTCATATTATGGTTTAATGGGGAAGCGTTATAAGCTTCTCCCTAGAGGCAAAGTTTATAGCGAGTATATTTACTTAGGGATATTATATAATATAGTAGCTAATATAATTTATGCTTATATATGCTATTACTATACTTATTTCCTTATTTTTCTAACTTGCTCTAGTTAACTCATTACTAGATGAGACTGCTTATTTAGAGGATGCTGAGGTAGTAGAGAAGGAGGTATTATATAAAAAGGCTGCTGCCTTATATGCTGCGCAAGCCGAGTTAGATACGTTTATAGTGCAGGTAGATCATTTAAGAAAATAAAAGAGGATAGTATTTTATAAAGGTTGTGAAGTTACTGAGGAGGAACTAGTAGTTTCTCCTATGCTAGAGGCTTAGTCTATGAATAGTTTTAGTATAGTAGATTTAGATATAATCTTAGGGGGTTAGAGTTCTAATACCCCAAACCTTTTATTAAGTGAGGTGTCCTAGTTTGCTAGTATCCCTAGTTATATAAATAGGTTGGAGTTTCATAGTTAGTCTTATTATAGCAGTCTAACTATTAGTTGGGGTCAAATAAATTAGGCTTTATTTTCGTATACTCCCTTAGGTGCGGGTACTATTTATAGTTCGTTTGTTATCTACTATTCCTAATATATGCGGAGCTATTCTCACGCATGCTTAAGATTTATAGTTAGTTCCTATATACTATCCTCATATCTATACTCTTTTTATTTAATAAGGTATTAGGTTTTATTCTTATTTTTAATACAGTTAATAATCTATTTAATTTTATATTCCACTTCATTCAGTTCTATAATAATAAGGTTATTTATTTGCAATTCGTATAGTGCTAGTTTGAGAAGTAAGACATAAAAGACTAGATAGCACTTTATAGTATCTAGTAGTAAGAGTTTATAGCTAATATCAAATAGTTCTCTATTAATTTAAAATAGATTAAGCTTTTTATAGTCTAATTTATCGCTTAGTTATTTAGTTTTAATGTTTTGTTAGGTGAGATAGACACTATCTCCCTCCTTCAGAGTTAGTCCTTTAACTCCTTTCTTATTAGCATATTTACGCATGCGTTTGCGCATAGATTTGAGGTCTTTAAGAAGTTCCTACTGAATTTCTCAAATTTTCTTAATGTCCACCACAGCTTTAAGTACTACTAGGCCTTATTATGGTTCTCTATATATAGTGGGGTTGAATTTATAGTTAAGATAGAATAGTAATTCTTTTATACTTTCTCCTACTGCGCTATTATAGGCAAATTAGGCTATTAGTAGTAGCAATACCTAATTATCTTATTTATAATTAATATAATAATATAAGTAGATGTTAAGGATTTAGTTAATTTATTTGGTCTATCCGTTAGTTTGCAGATAGAAAGCGGTCGAGAGTTTATAATTAGATCTAAGCTATAAGATCAGGGATCTCTAAAACTTTAAACTAAATAGTTTATCTCTATTCAATAAAATTTCTATTAGTATACTATATTAGCTAATAATAATTTTTAGAAATATATATATAAAGTCTTCTATAGTACTTAATTCTATATATAAGATAAAGTAGGTATATTTTATGAGTTAGTTTATAATAACTAAAATACTATTATACTTAGTAATAGTTATTAGTTCTTTTAAGTTTAGTATTTTAATAATAAAGTCTAGAGATATAGATTACTATACTGCTTCTAGTACTAGTAGTAGTTAAACCTTTCTACAGGGTTCGTATTGACTAGGTTTACTCTTAGTATAAGTTTTGTAGTCTTTAATAGTATTTACTACCTCCTATTATATAGTAGTCTTATTAGAATATTATTGGATGTGTTTCTATGTCTTAGTAACGCATTAGTATTTATATATTAGTGCTAAGTATACCTCCCTAATAGGCTTAGGGGTTATTTATCTAGTTAAGTTAGTATTAACCTTTGTAGCTATTATTAAGAGTCTTATTACTAGTATAAGGTTTCTATTTTTATTTTATTTTAAGATAACTTAAGTTTCTTCTAGTACTAGGATGTTATAGTCTAGTTAGTAGCTAAGAGTATTAGCTCTGCTATTCTTATTCTCTTTCTTATAGTTAATCTTAAAATTAAATTTAGATAAGAATTCTAACTATCTAATCTATTGTTTATTAAGTGCTTTTAAGTTTATAAAGTGAGAAAGGTTCTTATAATCTATATATACCTTAACTAGATATTATATTCCTAATAGTTATAGTCTCTATTCTTTAAATACTTTAATAATTGCTATAACTTCCTTATTATATATCTAGTATTTAGGTTTAGGTCTGCTAAACTTCTTTAGTATAAAGGCAATTAGTTATGATTAATTCTTATCACCCTATTATCTAAGTTATATGCCTATAGCAAAGTCTAAGGCGTTAGTTTCTAATTTAAATAGTTTATTAGAGTTAGATATAGATAGAATAATATTTTCTTCTATATATTACTTAATTCTTTTAAAGTTATCGTAATATTCTTTAGTCTATTAGAATATCCCATCGTTTTAAGTTAAGTCCTAGAGTTATTAGCTTATCTCAGTATAGTTTCAAATAAACCTTTGGTAGAAGATAATAAATTTAAGGAATGATTATATATCCTTAATATAGGTAGGTATAGGCTAGTTATAGACTAAAGTCTCTAGGTGTTTTAATAATTCCGCTTTTATGTAGTTGTATAGCGAAGTTGCGATTTACTTGCTCCTTTGTAATTAAAAACATCATATAATTACTGATTTTATTAGTAAGTGCTTAAGTAGTAGTAGCTATAAATATATGAATTAGAGGTATTTATTTTAATTCTATATAAGCTATTTATATAATTCTATATATTAGGCCTGCTAGTAATATTAATTAAACTTATTCCTTTTTATATAGTTAGCTCTAGTAGTGTGGGATTGAGTTTATAAGTCTTAGTGATAGCATAGTAGGACTATTATTATCTAGTCCTATCATCTATTTAGGATTTAGTTCCAGAAGGGGCGGCATAGCCTCATCAGCTTAGTTGTCAGCATCTTCTCAGTATACCTGTAGCAGTACTGAGGGAGTAACAAGACGTTTAACAAATAACAGTAAACAGGAACAATATACAGTAAAACAACAAAAGATAGGTCTTAGTATAAAAGAAGTAAAAGTCTTATATTATTATATCCTATGCTACTAGTCTTATTTATAGATAGCAGACGCTATATAATAGTAGTAGTATACTATATAGTAGTAACTATATATTATAGTATATAATAGTAACTATATACTACTTATATAGTAATATCTACCCCTAAATAGAAAAAGCTATTATTCTAATAGTAAACACATCCTATCCTCTACAAAATAAGGATGTAATACGGGCGATCTATTTAAAAATATCGCTAATATTATCAGCCTTGCGCTTCTTGTTTAGTGTGGTGGTCTTGGGGGTAGCGCGGATAGGGGTTGGGGGATTGATCTTGGGGACCCTACTAATGAGAGCGCGGAGGGAAGTAACCTTAGAGCGAAGGGCTTCTACTTCATTATTAACCTTAGTAGTAGCTTAAGTACTCTTATTACCTAAGACCTACTTAGTAATTATACTATTCTTAGTATTAGTAAGGCAGTTAGTAAAGTTATTCTAATCTATAGTATTAAGGGCCTTACTATTAGCCTTAAGAGCAGAAATATAGGGAATAGGTTTCTCATAAAGGCTAGTAGTAAGAGTAGTAACCTAAATATTAATATATTTAGTAGTAGTAGTAATATTATTAGTAGTCTTATAGGCTTTACTAGTAGAGGTATAAGTAGAATTATTTATTATATAGATACTCTAGAAGCTAATAACTATAGTAAGTAGTATTAAGTTAGTATAGTTAAGTATAATAAAACTGCTAGTAATCTTAGTAGTAAAGGTGCTGGGATAGTAGGAGATAAGTACTATAAGTATAAATATATAAGAAGAAAGCAAGTAGCTATATATAAGACTACTTAATATAGTAGTTAGAGCGCGTTTATAGGTGCTTTAGATATAGTAGACTGCTAGGTTAGAGGAGATATTAGTAATTATATACTTTTTACTAAAGATCTCTCTAAGGAAGGAGAAGACCTCAGTCTAACGGGCATTATTAAGGAATTATATAAAGAGAGCAATAGTAGCTTTATTAGCAACAGTGCAAGTATTAGGTCCCTTAGGGTAGCGCTTAATAGCGGGGTTACTAGGGATATTAGGCGCGTTATCGTTATTATTATTATCCTCTTTAAGTTCCTCCTTATTATTCTCCTCTTTCTCCTTAATAGAGTTATTAAGAAGCTTGTTATCCTTAGCTAAAGGCTTAGAGCCACAGAGCTAGGAGGAATACTTAGAGGGAGTAATACTAGGGCTAATAATTAGTCTGAAGTTCTTATTAGTAGGGCCATCTATATCTATATTACTATTATTGGGGTGGGGGGAGATTGAGTTAAAGCGCTTAGATCTATTAGAGCTAGCGGGATTAGTAGCAGAGTTAATAGTAGTGTAGAAGGTACTAGCAGTATCCTAAGAAGGAGTAATAGCGCTAGTAGTAATATTAGAGAGGCAATTAGCAGACATTATTATATTAAGAAGAATAGCGGGAAATTAATAAAAAGTAATAAGAGCTTATAAAGTATAAAAAGCAATAAATAAAGTAATAAAGTAGTAAAGTAGTGAAAACTTTAATATATATAGTATAGAAGAAAAACATCAGGCTTTTTTATTAGTAGAATTTAGGTAAAAGGTACTAGCCTTAAATTAAACAAATGATATAGGAGTAAAGTAAATGATTAATATAGAGATATATATTAGCCTTACAAGTTATAAGTCTAACATTATAGAGAATAATAGCTTTATTAGATAAGATACCCTAATAGCTTACTAAAGCTTAGCGTAGTATAATACTACTTCTATAAAAGAAGGCTATCTTTAGGTAAAGCTAGGTAAAGATATTATATATAGTCCTAAAGAAAGCAGTAGTAATATTCAAAGGGATCCTATTATAGGATAGGAGCAGTATAATTAGCTCTACTCTTTATTAATATAGAGCGGTAACGCTATTTTAAAGGCTTTAATTACATTACTAGCATACATAAGTAGGCGTTTATATAGCTCCTATATATTTTTAGCTATAGAATAGCTTTTCCACTTAATAAGATACTAAATAGTAGGATTATACCCTTACTAATTAATTTATTAATTAATAAAATATTCTACTTTATACTTATTATAACTATCTATAATAATAAGTTATAGCAAAACTAGCATCAAATAAAATAGGTTTAATTCCTTAGGTAGTAGAACGACGCAGAGGATGCGTATAAGCAGGCAGCTAAGAACAGCTACCAAAACCAACACAAAACAACCCCTAAACAGAGTCATACGCCCTTAGTACTACACTAGCAAGGGCAACTCACTACTAAATAGTCCTCGGAGTGAGGGATACTCATACAGAGCTAAGGGACTCCTGATTAGAGGCCCCTAGGTAGTGAGATCTCCCTGGGATATCGCAGAATCAGATAACATACCTTAATAAAGAGATATAATACCATTAGAATAGAATAGAATAATAAGATATAATTATAGTGCGTATATATAAAGGAAGGTATCTATAAAAAAAGAAGATAGAGAAAAAGACAATAGATATAATAGGTAGGAAGAAGGATAGGGAGAAGGATAGGAAAAAAGATCGCTCCTATTTATAGGGGGATTAGAGTACTAACTAAGAAGAAGAAAGCTAAAAGAAAATAAAATAGCTAATCTATTTACTACCCAGCTCTAATCATCCCTATTACTATCCTAAATAGACTCTAAGGATACTAATCCATACTTCCGGGCAGTAGATCAAAAGAAAAAGGAAAGGAAAAGAAAATAGAGCTTAAGCTTCAAAAAAGAAAACCAAAAATAGCCTAATTATCCCTATTACAATCCTAAATAGACTCAAGGATCGCAATAAGCTATACATTCTAGAGCGCTACCTAGCTCTAATATCATCCCTATTACTATCCTAAACAGACTTAAAGAATATTAATTCACACTTCTAGGCAGTAACATAAAAGAAAAAGAAAAAAAAAGAGAATTTTGTTTTTTTTAGGGTGCTACTAAACCTTCCTAAACAGCTTCCTCTTCTAGAAAGATAGGCCCACTTAACCTAAAGTTAGTGCGCTATCTAATCTACTTAGCGCTAGAGGAAGCAAAATTAAAAGGAAGTCCCTTAATTAAGGAAAACCTTACTGCGCTCTGCTTCTCCTCTATTGCTATCTCTAATTAGCCCTGGTCATACTAAATTTTAGATTAAAACAGGCTTCACTACATTTCTAGTAGGTATCTCTAGGGGTAGAGTAGTATTACTAAAAGTTACTTAGTTTGCGCTCAAAGGTTAGGGGTATTTATAATACCCATATAGATCTAGTCTATGCGGGATTATTATTCTTTATTATTCTCAAGCATTATCTAAATAGACCACAGAGGGTCTGCGCGGGATTATCAGTCTTATTAAGCCTTATCTAAATAGACTATTAAGGGTCTAAGTAAAGCACTACCTCACAAAGTAATAAGGAGATTAGATATTCAATTTACCCACAAAGCACTATTAGAACGATATAGAGGATATATATAAGTAGGCAGCTAAGAATAGCTATTAAAACTAATATAAAATAACCCCTACATAAAGTTATACGCCCTTAGTACTACACTAGTAAAGGCGACTTACTACCAAATAGTCCTTGAAGTGAGGGAAACTTATAGTAGGGTATTAAAAGTATTAGCTACCCCACTACTACTTTACGCCTCAACGCATCCTCCTATAATTATCTCTCAACTTACTAACTACTATAACTTTTATATATAGAGGCTAATTTATACGCATTTAGTACTAAATTATTAGGAAGTTAAAGTACTTGCAATAAACTTACTTAATTTGAGCGCGTTGTTATTACTATAGCCTTCTACTACAGCTAAAGTAAGGCCTCTATTGCCGATGCGTTTGACTGCTCCCGCAGTACTATTACTTATACTCTTGAACGTTATGAAAAATACCATACCTTTGATTTAGGAAGTTGTGAAGGCCGTCCCTCTGTACTAACGCGTTGAGAGAAGCGTACTCTAGTGCGCGCTACTAAAAAGGATTATTATTGTACCTACTAGAGCCTTCTTATGGTTATATCTACTCTAGTCTCTCTCAGCACTATTAAGAGGACTCTCCGCACGTTAGGATACTGAAAATAGAGGGCTATAAAGCAGCTCTTTATTATAAAGGAAGCAGCAGCTAAGCGGCTTGAATTTATATTAGAGTAACTACCTAAAGTTAAAGAATTGATACTTATATGTCCTTTCTTATTTATACCCTCTATATCGCTATATAACCTAATATATTGTAATCTAGAGTTAGTTCTCTAATAAGTCCTCCTGCTAAAATAATGTATCAGCACTTACTAAATGGGTATTTAGGCTACTTTATAAGCGCTAACAGCCTGATTTTATTAACCTCAAGAGTTATATAAAAGCCAATATATCTATTATAATATAGGCTATAATATAGAGGGATAGCTGTAGTAAATTAGTCTTCCTTAACTGCAATTTAGAGTTATTATATAATAGCTATATAGCTAATAGTTATATTAATTACTTAGAGGAAGAATTACTCCCTAATCATAATAATATGTGCTATTTTATCCAAGATAACGCCCCTATCTATATAGCAGAACGGATGAAGTAGTGGATATCCATAAAGGGTATAAGCTAGATTAACTAGCCCCTATATTCGCCTGATCTCAACCCTATTAAGCACTATTAGTGGATAATAAAGATGAACCTTTGGAAGATGTTCCCTGAGGCTATTTAACTTAAAGAAAACGAGCTTGATATTAATGAATTCAAGCGGCAAATTGAGGTGGTATAGAAGGCTATCCCTCAGGGCTGGATTTAGCGGCTAATTAATTTACTACCGCAGCAACTTAAGGCAGTTCGCAAAGCTAAGGAATAGTATATAAGATACTAAAGAGCTACTTTTTAGCTATAAATTAAATATATTTTTATTATAACCCGCATAGTGGTGGCTTTATAATTTGCTCTTAAAGTAATAGAGTTAGAATGCGGGTAGCTGGGAAACTAGTGGGGTAGCTAATACTTTTGATACCCCACTATATATACAGCTAAGTGACTCCTAATTAGAGGCCTCTAGGTAGTGAGATCTCCCTAGGATATCGCGGAATTAGATAATATACCTTATTAAAGTAATATAATACCTTAGGAATAAGCTTTAGGTAGCTAGCTATCTAATTAGAAAGGAATAAGGGAAAGCACTAAGATAACAATAGAGAAGTTATCTATAGGTATTATTCTAGTATGTGTGTGCGAGTATGCCCTCTATCTCCTAATTATTCTAATTAGACCTCAATATATATAAGGTCCTTAATTAGAGTGCTAACTAAGGAAAGAAGAAAGCTTAAAGAAAACAGAATTAGCCGATATTTCCGCTGCCTAGCTCCACTACATTACAGAACTAGATATCCTAGGGAATATCTACCTAAAGGTCTATATTAACCTTCTCTAGAGGGCACTAGAGAACTTCCTACCTGCCTAAATAAGGGTAGATTTATAGCTACTACTAATTATTATTAATAATAGCAAATTCGAATAGCATGTAGAGGAAATCTACATAGTATAATAGAAGGCTATAGGGAGAGGGCGGCAGCGTGAGGCACTAGTTAAGTGAGAAGAGTATGCAGAGCTTACCTAGGAGCTAGGAGAGGCTATTAAGGAAACTAAGGTAGTAAGTAGGTATAAAGAAAGATATAAGCTAATTATAGCTAATAATAGCGACTTAGCCTACGCCTAGAGAGCCTCTAGCTAGAGGAGGGAATAATACTCTAACCTCTCTATAGATTTTATTATAAACCTACTACTCATAAAAGATATTAATAGTTATTACCTATAAGTAATAATAGATTAGCTTAATAAGTCTATAGTACTTAAAAAGATAGAGATTATAGAAGTAGAGTCTTATATTAAATATTTTTTAACTTACTACTTCTACTTTTATAAGTTCCTATATAGTATTATTAGTAACTAGGGGACTAACGAAGTAAGCTACTTCTAAGCTTAGTTCTACTACCTTATAGAAATAACCTAGCTAATAAGTATAATATACTACCCACAGGCTAATAGTAGAATAGAGAGATAGAACCAGGAGATTTAGGCTATTTTGTAGGTATTTATAATATAAGCCTATAATAACTAGGGAAAACTACTCCCCGCTGTTTAACTAGTACTTAAGACTAAGGTTAGTAATATAACTAGACTCTCCCTATTCTTTCTAGAGTATAAATACTATACTAACCCTATACTAATTATAGAAAAAGAACCTAATATACCTATTAAAGAGTAAATAGCAGCTACTCTCCTAGTAAATAAGCTTAAGGATATAATAGGTTTTATTTAAGCTAATATAGTAGCAGCCTAATAATAAAGTAAGGAAAACGCAAATAGGCGTAGGTCCCCTATAGAGAGATACTAAATAAGTAATAAGATTTAGTTATTAATATTAAACTATAAGAGCTCTAAGCCTAATAAGAAACTCTTATAGCTATACTATAAGTATATAGGTATAAGTATATTAAGCTCCTATAATATAGAACTAAATATCCTAGGGAATATTGGGATGGGACAGGATGGCTTGGCTGCTCAGTTAGCGGAGTCACAGGCCCATTATCAATAGTGTCTAAAAGCAGAAGACTGCAATGCGGGGAGGAGAGGAGGAACTTAATGGTTTCATTATCATAGGTTATTTAGTAATTGTAGTCTTTTTAGCCTCAAGAGGCTTATACCTTAATAATCCTATATAGGATTTTCTGCAATATCTCTTCTATTTTAAGCCTAAATCTTCCCATTCTTTCTAATTAGATCTGAAAATCGCGACGCGCATCTTTTAAGCTTAATTTTACTATTCCTATCCTTTGGTGGGTAATATTATTTTATTTGCTATCTTTGTAGTCCCTATCGGGCTCCTGCTCTTCCTAATGGTTTCCTAGAGGCAGATCTTTTTACTTTTCCCCACAACCCTCAAAGGTTTCTAAGAGAGTGGGGTGCCTTTATTATATGTGGACATCCCGCTATTATAATACATATGCACTCCTTTCTAGATAATTATAATATCTAGCTGCCACAAAGGAATAAAGAAATAATAATATAATATATAAATAAGAGTTAAGTAGAGGAGAATAAGCAATTCGCCGACCTGTTAGCCTATAGAGGGATTACTATAGCTATACGTTCTTCTAAAAAGATTAATAGGAATCGCAAAGACCCTGAAATCCTCCCTTCTTTTAGTATTTTAGCTAGAACTAACTATTTTTCTTTTTCCTCTCTCGCATCCGTCCCCTTTTCTCAAATACCCGTATCCACTACTAGTCTTTTTAATTAGTCTATTATAGCTAAAATAGCTAAAAAGCTATAGATAAGACTAATATAGGAGAAATAGCAGTCTTACTAAGCTAATAAGTAAAGCGAGATTAACTAGATTAGTGAGAGAATACTAATAAACCTATTTTGATATAGCTTAGAGTACTAAGAGCTAGTATAGTAATATATAAAGTATTTTAATAGAGTAAGCTATAAGATTTAAGGATAGGAGCCTCACTAGAAAAGACTTTTCTAATTTAAATATTAAGACTTAGAGTGAGATTACCACTAAGGTAGCAAGACTAAGGCTATAAAGCCTTTCTATATTTATTTATATTTCTTTTCTTTTTTATTACTTTTTATTTTATTATCTAGAAGACCTACTATTACCTCCTTCGCCTTTAAAGATATTAGGAAGTTATATTAATCTATCTACTTATTAATATCTCATGGAGAGTTAATACATAATTACTTAATAATACTTAAATATAATTAATATAGTATTTATAAACCTATAAATAATATATCTACCTCTTATTCTAGCAACCCGGATACTAAGTTCTCTTCTAGTAAAGGGAAGCAGCGTGATGAATTGTTTCTAGGCCCTTTATTTAGTAAGATATAATCTTAAGCTTTAAATAAACTAGTCTCTGAGGAGAGTAAGGATAGGCCTATAAATCTTAACTTAGGGCCTAACCTAGCCTCCTCAAGCCCTTTTAGCATATTAATGAGGGGTTATACAAACTAGGACTTTGCTATCCTAGTAGATATCCTTATAAAGCATCCTACTATTACTATAATAACTCCTTATTTAACTGGAGCGCTGAAGTTTATTAGAACTAATATCTCAGACTTCCTCACGCAGTATAAGAGCTTCTTAAAGCTATATTATAAGGTTAATAAGAATATAAATCATAAAGTCTATATATATAGTTCTACTAAGTATAGAGATATAGTATAATTATATATTAATAAAGCTAAGACTTAAGCTGAAGCTAAGGAGAAACTTATTCACTAATTTAGATTTATAGACCTAAAACCTTAATAGGATCTAAATAAGGATCTCAGAAACCTTATTATTAGACCTTATATTAAAGATATAATTCTTTCCTAGTTATAGTCTTAATTGCTACTATTCGCTAGCTTTATTAGTATACTATCTAGTAAGGATATCTAGATCTTCTTAATACTAAGCTTATTCAGGTTACTTACTATTGCTTTTCTAAGAGGGCTATAAAGGCTATAGCTTAAGAGTTAGGTTATAAGCCTATAGAAGTTATTTCAAAGTAATAGATAGTAGTTAAAAATACCCTCATTAGATAGTATACTACTTAATAAGAACTCTAGTAGTTATTAGGCCTTATTAAACCTAAGCCTATAATAACCTTACTTATCTCTTTAAAGACGATTTTGACTAGGCTAAAGATAAAACCTAAGGAGCCCTCAGCAGCCTAAATAGCAAGCTCTATTATTAACTCTTTAGTAGAAAACTTCAGAACCCTCAATATCAATAGGGCTAACTATAAGATAGATATTTAAGCCCTCATTAGAAGAGTTACTAGTTAAGGGGATATTACTTTCAACCTAAATACTATAGAGGCTACTAAAGCATATAATTAATAATCTCCACATAATTCGCAGACCTAATATCAGTAGTAACCCTACTAGTATAGTTAGAATCAAGGCTTTCAAGGAGGCTATCAAAGTAGCTACTAATAACTAGCTACTAATAAGGCCAAGACTTTAGAGGAAGAGGCAGAGGCGGCTACTGCAGTAGCTATTGAGGTAGCTACTAAGGTAGTTACTAGCAGTTAGATAGCTCCCTGAGATATAACTTCTTCTAGGCTACTAGATACTATTGGTTTTGCGACGCTATTAATTATATTGTTAGTACCTATATCAAAGCTCTTATAGCAAGCTAAAATAGGATTTACTATTATTCAGCACCTTATTATTGTATTAGAACCCTCAACTCCCCAGCTAAAGTTGAAACTAGTATTATTAATAAGGGTTGAAACGTAAAGTTAATAGATAGTCAGATAATCTTTAAGCATATCCTAATTAATAAAGAGTTTTACCTAAGTTGCGCTATAGCGATAAGCAGACTGGCGTTAAAATGGTAGCCTAACCTACTAGAAGAAGTTGCTCGCATTGTTAATCACAATAGAGCGCAGTCTAGTAAGCCTGTTAGGCCTGCAAATCAAGGGAAGATAGCTATATAGTTATATAATTTTATTAATCCTACTCTCTTTAGCTTTAAGCTAAAGTGCTAGTTTATTAACCTAGTGGAAGATATTATAGCAGTAGAGAGGTTAAGGCCTTTAAGCTATTTCAATAAACCCTATAACACTTATATTCAATAGGCCTTGCAATTAGTAGACCTACTAATAGTTTGGGACCCTCCTATTTATATTACTAGTAAAGTTAAAGAGCTACCTAATAATAAAGATAATAATATTAAACTTCTAGATACTACTAAAGAGCTAGCTGGGGACTAAGTTCCTACTAGGATAGAGGAGACAGAAAGCAAGCCCTTAATTAAAGACACCAATACCCAAAACAGCCGCGCGCTTACTATAGAACTATATAGCAAAAGGTCAAATATAAAGGTCGCGGTTTCTAGAGCCTTTCTGCACAAACACTAGCCTAATTAGGATAAGACTATCTATAATACTGCTAAAGCCACAATTAATAAGTATAAAGACAGATATAACTCAAAGGCCTATGAGGGCTTTATCCCAGCAGATATATTACTTATTAACTAGTTTAATCAGACGGAATCCAGTACTAAAGAATTATAAGTATAAATAAATCATTAGAATAAGAATAGAGCCTCTATAAAGGAGCTTACTTTATCTATAACTACTATTAAGGCTTTAAGTAAGTATTTATAGACTAAGTATGTGGACTTTAATATCTAAACTATTAATCCTCTCTTCAAATTAAATACTATTGCAGAAGAGTAGGATGCTAAACTGCTTCCACTCCTAAGACGGATCACAGTTATCAATTTTATTATAACCTATTAGTAGATTATAATTACTTTGTGTAGGTCTAGGAATTTCCTAATTAGAGGTATTATAAATAGTAGCTTAGCTATTAACCTTATTAGTAAAAGTTATATTTAATACCTAGATCTATAGGACAATATAATTAAGACTAATATAGGTATCAGAGGGATTATTAATAAAGAATAAAGGACTTAATTTGCAGGCGCAATTATAGATAATATCTATATTAGTAATAGCGCAGTTTAAGATATTAGCTTCTTTATTTTCCCTGAGAACTCCTATAATAAGGATCTTATACTTAGGGCCCCTTTTATCCTAAAGACCAGAATAACCTTGGACTACGCACAGAACTGGATAGTTAGAGTCCTTTAGTCTAGGAATATTAAGATTAACATCCCATTATCTTTTTATACTAGAGACTTAACTACTTACTTTCTAGAGATTATCGCTAAAATAGATTAATTTATTTCATCCTAGCGCTAATATACCCTCACATCCCCTCAGATATCCCTTCAATTAAAAACCTAGAAGCTATTACTAAAAGACCTATTATAGTAGTAGGCTTAGAGTTTATAGGGGAATCTAAGAAGGATAAAGGTGAAGATAAAGAAGAGCTAGATATAACGCTAGATTCTATTAGAGCTCGCAAAGATATCAAAGCGATATAACAAACAGTCAACCCCAATAACATACCAAAAGATATATAATAATAACTATTACTAGATAAAGAGGTTATTATAGTTTTTAAAGAATTTAGTAGTACCTTTAATAAGATTATAGAGATTATAATCTAATGAGAAGTAACCCCAAACTAGATATTATCTATAATATAATAGTAAGTATTAAATATATAAAAGGATATAAAGACTATAGCCCCAAGTACAAATACTACATTTACAGACCTATAAAGCAGGCAAACAAGAGAAAAGGATAGAGGGAAAAGCGCGAAGGACTTCATCAGCGCAAACTTGAAACTATTGCCTCAATAGATGCTATCCTACTTAGCAGCAACCCTTCCGACTTTTCTAAGATAGATAAAGCAATAATTTTACCCACAGAAGATATTAGTACTCTATATAAGATAAAAGATAAGAAGGCTTAACTAGTATATAATACTATATTAGATAGCTTAATACTAGATAGGGACCTAGAGTAGAAGCTAAAGGTATAGTTAAGGGCTAAAAAGACTATAGTTGTGGACCTAAATGCCCTATTTATAGGCCTATATATACTACAGTTTTTGATAATTGAAGCTAGATTATAACCTATAAAAGCTCAACTAGAAGTAGTATTTAAGATTATTAACTATTTGCTACTAAATAAAAAGAAGCTCCTTACTGTAATTCTAGATATAAGTCAAAAGGGTCTAGCCTGGGAATTCAATTACTATAGCTCTATTTACTCTTCTATCGCCCCTCCACAGATAATTCAAACTATACCTCATAAAGCCCAGTAGGCGAAGGGGATCCCTATTCCAAGAGGATTAGAAAGGGAAATTATTACTATCTTAAAGGATAGACTTAATAAGGGAATCCTAGAAGAAAGTTATGCGTCCTACTGCAATACTTTCGTTCCTATATACAAAAAAACCTTAATATAAGACTAATTAACTTAGTAATAAAGTTAAATAGCATCACAATTTAAGATGCAGCTTTACTAACTTTAGTAGATAAACTTTTAGAAGACTTTTTAATATATTAACTATTATTCCTATTAGATTTTTTCTTAGGTTATAACTAAGTCCCCCTTAATATTAAAAGCAGAGATATAATAACCTTTGCATTACTAATTAGCTTGCCGCGGATATGCAC
>JAXCEF010000685.1:0-21113 GCA_037178605.1 Colletotrichum euphorbiae | reverse complement strand
AGTAGAGAGGGTATTTGAGGAGGAGGGGGGGGGGGGGGGGCTATTCTTATTATTATCAAATAGGCCGAAAAAGATATAGTTCAAAGAAATAGCTCAAAGAGGGCTCAAAAACAGCCTTTTGCGCGTATTAAAATAAATAAACCTAATAGAGTAAAACAGAGGGGGGGGGGTTTAGTTATAGCTAAATAGCATAGAAGAGAGCTCAAACGAGGCCTTTTAAGTATAGCAAAACCAACAAATCAAATAAATCCAATATAAGGCCGAAATAACTTATTTTACGCGGGCGGTTGGGGCTCACTATAGTTTCAGAAAGCGTATTTATAGCGGCAAATTAGTATAGCTGCCGCAATTTCAACGTAGTTAATATAGTTACTAAAATAGCGGGCAAAATAGCTAAAATAGCAGGCGGGTAGTAATATTAAAAGTCTCTCTTTTGCGGGCAGTTAGGGCTCACTACTTATTACTATATCTAGAGGGTTTAAAGTAGTTAATTTAGTAGTAAACAAGAGAGTAAAGAAGAGGGTAAAGAAGAGAGTAAAGAAGGGAGGTTTTTGAGGTAGGTAGTAGAGGTAGTAAAGGTGGGAAGGTTAGCGAAGTAGTGGGTAGCGCTAAAAGAGGGCAAAAGAGGTTGAAATACGCCAGATAAGTCGAAGTACGCTAAATCGACGCGGTTGGTCGAAAAAGATCGTGTTATTTTGGCGTTTTTGGCGTTTTAGCGGAGGAGTCGGTTATAGGAGGAGTTGTTTGTGGGAGGTTTTTAGTAGCTGCGAAGACAGCAGAGGGTGCCAAAAGAGGGCAAAAGAAGGTAACTACCTGAAGAAAGCAAAAGATGGTTTAAAAAAGAATAACTTTACTAGCGCAACGAGGTTATCGCGAGAGGTTAAAGGTGCTGAATAGCGTGCGGGATAGTCTGCAGCTATCATCAAACGGTAGGGGATCCGAAACTTCGCCCACAACATTAACAATAACTTCAGAGAAAGGCTTAAGATAGGAGCGGAGGCCGAACCGTTAGCGCCTAAGTTATTCTCTATTAGCACAGTATTTCAATAACAGGAGGGGGTCTATTTAGGCCAAATAACGTCTCTCTAGCAAGTGTTAAATAGCAGCGGAGACTAAACCGTTAGCGTCTATTTAAATCTCTAGCTTAGCGATATCTTAGCTAAAAAAGATTTAGGTTAAATTAATTAATATATCATTTCTTCAGTTATTTATTAACCTTACTAATCTGCGGTTTATAGTATCTTAAGTAGTGTAATAGTGAAGTTAACTACTAATTAGTATTAGTCTCACAAAGACTGGATCCAGAAGGTAGGGGGATACGCGTAATATTCAAAATAGTAATGATTATAAAAAGAAGGTATCTAGAAGGGTAGCTAGCAAAAGGAGGAACGATATAGTAGACTAATGAGGTGGGTTATGTAACTGAGGTTATGTGACTACCTTGTCGACGTTCCTGTCCGCTAGGCCACGGGCCCAACACTTGGGTCGGGTCCGGATGGGCGAATATCCCAACAATAGCTTTTATTACTAATAATTATTAGTTACTATTAGCACAGGAGATGTCTTCTTATAAATAAAAAGTAGAATAAAGAGGTAGAATAGGTACAAGAACATTTAAATAGGATAAATAGGTAGATTAACCATATAAATTAAAGAAAAGAACGTGATATTCAGATAGAGAGAAAAATTTAAATATTAAAAAATGTATATTTTATATGTGTATATTCAAAATTTAAAGCGCTAGAAGGCGGGGGGGAAAAGGTCAATATATATAAACTGCAGTTTTCGCAAGACTTCGCAGTAGTACGTACTTTTATGCGTAACTAGTACGTACTTTATGACGCGTAGGCGCTTACTGAGTGTAGGCGCTTACTGAGTATGAATTCTTTAGGATTCTAAATTCTTTAGGATTATAAATTTCATGGAGTTAAAACTTCTTCTAAATCCTAAAGGCTTTTAAAATCCTGAAGAATTTAAGTCCTGAAGAATTTAAATCCTGAAGAATTTAAGTCCTGAAGAATTTAAATCCTGAAGAATTTAAATCCTATAGGATTCTAAATCCTATGGTATTTTGTAAGCGCAGTATCTAAACCTTTTCTTCTTTTAGGTTTATGTTTAGAATATCTCTGCCTCTATCCAAATAGTATCAAAATATATACCATTCGAAGCGTATTCAAGAGGAGAATCCAAATATAGGCTCTGTTCTACTATATCTCCAATATTTGTAGAGGTATAGTGAGTTAAAGTTATAAGAGTAGAAGTAATATCTTTTACTATATTTCCTATAGTTACTACTCTCTACGAATTAGTTAAGAGCTTTTTCATTAATACTTTCAACTGTAAGTACTCTTAAGTTCTTGATTTAACTTATTAACTAATTAATCTAATAGTTTATCTTATTATTATCTATACTATATATATACTTTTATAGTTAAAACCCTTGAACTAGTTAAAGCTATTCTAAAGATAAAAGATCTTTATAGTAATATATAGTTTATAAAATAAGAGTAAGGTATTAAAGATTAAGTGAGTAGATATTAATAATTATTTTTTACTATGTAATTATACTTACTCTTTAATATAATTACTATAAAAGATATTCATTACTTCTATTAAAGATTACACTAAATACATATAAGTATATACTTATAAGCTACTTGAATTTATAAGTATAGTATTTATACTTTATTTATAAGCCCAATTACCTAAACCTACTTGACCTATAGGTACTTATAGATCGTTACTACTACTAATAGGCAATACCTATCAAGGCTACCTATTTAGCGGGTACCTATGGGTACCCGAGGGCCGGGTAATTGCCATGCCTAGCAGATCTCAAGGAGCCCGCCGCTCAGCTCTAGTTTATATTTACTAAATGAACGACGATTGCGTTATAAGACTTGTGACGAAACAGAATAAGCTTCTTTCATAGATATTTGACCTGCCAGCCAATAGGAATCCTTGGTCTCGGTACCTACACCTCGATTGTTCACGTTGCCAAGACGGTACGGGTACGGTACGTATGACATTTGTGAGATTACTCTTGGTTACTTCGGATACTTCAAATCTTGAAAAGCCCAGAATTCAGAGGACTGGGCATCTAAGTGTGAGGAATATTGTTGGGAAGGACGAATTCGGCGAACGACGTGTCGCTTGGTCGTCAGTGCACCATCCGCCTCCATAGAATTGCCAAAGTCCCCGTTAGCCGAGGCCGTGCCTGGTGGCACCAAACAAACTTCCATCACCAAAAAGCACAACTTGGTAGGCTTTCGGACTTTTCTAAACTAAAACTTCAGGTATGGGTGCCAGCGTAGTTCTATGGCATTGGGGAAAAGTAGTTGACGAGAAGTCGAGTGCACCTCGTGTCCTTGTCGTCGAAGAACACTTGCAGTCATTTCGACCAGGCGGCAGCTTACTTCATTTCGTGGGCGTCTCCGTACGCTCGGCAGGACGGAAAGTCAGTGATATAAATGTTTTCGCGATGTAACCGCAGCGTAATCTTCCATGGGAGTCTGCAAAGAGTCATATGGGATGCTGTCCTAAGAGTTGAAGTCCTTGCCCGAGCTGTGCCGTACGCGCCGCTCGACGGGACAAGATCGCCATTATGATGCAGGTAGATGGCGCAAACTGCCCGTCTATAGATCCGATCCATATTGAATTGCGTAGCGCCTAATGTATAGGAATTCGGGGCGAGATGCCTCTATACTGCAGTGTAGCGTTTGATTGGGTTTTCTCCGCCACCCTTCGTGGAATGCACAATTTTCGCAGAGGATTTCTCAGTGCCCTCAGTCTTCGAGTTTGGCCAGCAGACCACGATGCCAAGGGGTAACTGACGGTCTGAAGGATCACCGAGGGTCATGATGAAAGGGCCATATCACCTTTTAACCCCGTGGCCTTAGGCCTCGTCAAGCCTAAATGGAAGCGGTCAGCACCAAAGGAGTAATCCTGGTTATAAATAGTAACCCAAATAAGGAAGCAAACAGGCACGAGCTACGCTCTTTGTAGAAACACCTGCGGGCTGCTGGAGATGAAACGAATCAGCCAATAGGAGACATTCCTCAGACTTGCGTGCCTGGTATCTTGGCTGCCGGCCCCCTCTACCCGTTTGAGCCTCTTCATACAGACATCGATCGCGGAGAGACTCATGATCTCAAATCCACCACCATGTCATCAGGGATCGTCCTGACGACGGTCAGATTGGACGGAACCCCGAAGTCAGCCCTTATGGAGCGGGTTGGCGATACAACCACATCCAGCCAAACACAAGCTATAATGATTCAAGTCTGATGCATCTTGGATTGTTGATTGGACATATCGAAATTCACGATATAGCAGGCCATTTTCTCGTCAGCACCAGCCATCCGGAGTTGTGATAATAGTAGTCATGAGATCACATGCAGTGCCTCGGTGCCTTTTGCCCTTTGCCCCGTCTGAACTCAGTTGGCTGCACACCAATTCAGGAGATAGGAGGTATAGTTGGGTGCATCAGACGTCTCGTTGGCGACTGTCAAACTGATTATGTCGGCGGAAATTCCTTCCATATTTCTTTGCAGGCAGCAGTCAGATCCCGAAAAGACTGCCGCACGCTGATCTTGGCTGAGGGTGGTCGGTATACTTTCCTTTCACGAATCCTGATTCCAAGAGACGAACGCCCGTATCCGTATCGATTGGTTGGATCGTGAGATGGCCGGCTAGTCGCGTGTCCTGCCCAAGTTCTGCTGTCTGCTATCTGCTTACCCCTTGCCTATAGTTGCTTTTTCGGACGATGACAACGACACGGTCGGTGGACTACTGCAAAAGGTCGCACCGCAGCCAAAGCCATACGACGTCGGCGTAAATGAAGTATACCTCCGGTTTACTATGCAGATGGACGTTTCATGGGGAAAATATCTACCCCATTGTGAATAAAGCTGATAGTCGTAGAGACCGGGTATGTCGGACGACCATCCCATCTCACGGACGCTGTCACGGAGCTGCCTCAGACTGTCAAAACCCGCTGCCCGTCTGGGGCGCGATAGGTCGCATCCCAAGGGAAGTGGCTGTATTGGGGCCGTGATGGATGTGTAGGCTCGCTTTTCAGTCAATTACACTTCGTACGTCAACATCGGACAACAAGGAGCCATAGCGGTACGTCTGCACGTCTGCTGCTGCGGGCAAGGATCGTGCATGCATCCGCGCAGGTGGCGGGCAGACCCTGTCGCTGAAACCTCTCTTCTAACTCTATCAACTTGCACACAGATCCGAGTGACGCATGCCACGAATGGTCTTGACACGGTAATGTCGTGTTTCCGGGATGGCCACCGAGTCAACTTCCCTAGAAAATGCTGCCCGCACACCACCTTAGAAGGCAATCAAGTCGACCACGCTCCCAGCCGACTTTTCCCACCAGGTCCTGGCTTGCTCGAGTTTCCCTGGTGTTGTTTAATCTTTGATCAACCCACCCTCGTTCCGCAGTTTCCCCTCTCAACGTCCATTCACATCGATCACATCAAATATCTTGGGGTGGTGTACGGCGAATACTGTTGCCAATTAGTTCCTGCTTTGCTCCTTCTAGATTAACACCTAATACTTCGAATCGCCATCGAGCTGCTGTGGACTGTCATACACCTCCACCACGTGCTGGCATGGCTTCAGATTAATCTCAACATAACCCGCGAAATCATCCCCTGAGAGGCATACGACGCCCTCATTCAACCACATCCAACATGTGGCTGCTCAAAGTCGTGACTGTAGCGACGGTGGTTGCGGCAGGGCTGCAAATTGAGCCTCTTCAACTGGATCTTGTCGAACAGGCGAAGAGGCAGCTTGGAGATGCGACGTCGTTTATAGCCGAGCTGCCTACGGGACAAGCAGCGGACGCGTCGGCGGCGCCCACCACCACGCCGCCGCCTCCGCCTCCGCCTCCGCCTCCACCTCCACCTCCACCACCGCCGCCTACATCGACCTCAACGACAACGAGATCGTCATCGAGCCCTCCGCCTCCACCACCTCCGCCTCCACCACCGCCGCCTACACCACCGCCGCCTACATCGACCTCAACGACAACGAGATCGACATCGAGCCCTCCGCCTCCACCACCTCCGCCGCCGTCAACTCGTCCAACTACGTCTTCGGTAGCCGTGAAGACGACGTCTTCAGCAGCACCTCCTCCTCCGCCTCCCGCAGCATCATCAACTCAGCAAACTCAGCCGACAACAATTCCACCGCCCATCTTCTCACCTTCAGATCCACCACCGCAGACGACGACTACTCAGCCGCGAGTTTCGTCAGCACCACCAGAGGCACTTCCAGCTGTGACGACGAGCGCAGCAGTCGGAGGCCAGCAGCCCCCGCCTTCTCAGGGAGGTACTCAACCAGGACAGCCACCTGCTCAGCGACTTGTGGATCCAGCCGCAGGAGCCTTTGAAGGTGGTATTCCGACGACTAATGTAGATGTGCCTGTGACGTTCTTGTTCCTGCTGCTTTTCAGCGCTGGGGCTTACACGCACATTCGAATCTACAGAGCTAATGCAAAGCGTGGTCACAAGTTTTTGCTCTCGGATCTGATGTTTGACTTTTGCATGGTGCGAAATGTTACCTGCATCATGAGAATCATCTGGGCTTTTGAGAAGGCTCGAGTTGTCGTTCTGATTGCCTTGATTGTGCAGTTTGGCGGGTGAGTCTTACCTTCTCTTTCGTGAGGGTGTACGAAGCTAACAATGTGCCAGTACTGTGGTAGTCATGGTTGTCCACATTTTCCTCGCACAAAGAATTATTCGGTCAATTCACCCCAACTTTGGTTGGCATCCATTCTTTGGCGTTGCCACCCTTTTCTTCATTTTTACTGTCCCCGCTGTCATTTTGAACAACAGTACGGCTTTGGGCGTCTCGTTTTATCACATTGAAGATCAGGACCGCGTTAACACCGCTTTCAACGTCCTAAAAGCTGGAGTATCCTGGATCATGCTACTGGCAATCTTGCCTGTAGTATCAGTACTTTTTGCGTGTGTGATCCCTGGTCCCAAGCCGGAGAGATTCGGTGTCGGAGATACTCATCAGAAGATTGCTGTCCTGTTGATTGGCGCCATTCTCTTGATCGCGGGCCAGGCTGTGCGTCTGACATCAATTCTTAACCCCGAGCCCCCAGATTCACAGGACAAACTTCTAAGCAAGGAGGTGTTTTACACGACCGGTTTCACGCTTGAGATATTTGTTGTTATTTTTTACGCTGTCATTCGTATCGACCTTCTCTTCCACGTTCCGAATGGATCGAGCCAGCCAGGCGACTACTCGAGGAAGCCCAAACCTGGAGAAGATGACTACGAGGCGGCTCTGCTCACCAAGGAGGAGATCGAGGATGAGATTTCTGCGTTGGGTCTTCCGTACGAGATTGTTGATTCTTCGGGTTTGGGTAGAGACGGCTCGGGCCGTACCATTGTTGCATTCAGCACCCGTCGCATGAATGGCGAGAAGCCTGTCGTGCTGCCTCCTCGACCTCAGGCCTACAGCCGAGTGCAATCCATAAGAGGCTCTGTCAGATCGGTACGCGGATCACTGAGATCAGCGCGGGGAGGCCTTTCTCGAATGATGTCTGGACGGCTGACCCCGGCACCGTACATGAATCAGGTTGACGTCGCACAACCAGCATTTACCGACAACCCCTTCGGCACTCGTCAGAGTCAGTACGGTGTCGCGCAACCTCTCTTTATCCAGTCTCGATTCAGCAGGTACACGGACCCTGATGACGAGAGATGCGCGTTGAGACCCGAGAACAACCGACCTGACAGTCATCGACCCGAAAGTCAAGCAACATCCGGCGAAATCCCGTTGAGCCTGGATCGTGATGGCCTCGGGCCTGACGAGGGACGCAGAATGAGACGGTCTTCGATACAAAAGTTTACTGCCATGGAAAGAGAAGGAGGTCCACTGAAATAGACTGTGCTCACAAGTGAAATTTCCACACGAGGAGTTGATTCACAAACACGAGGGCTACTTTTCAACGAGAGTCCCCATTGATCTTAATGCTTTGGCACACATCTGTAAGTTTGAAATGTAAATAGTAATTCAGCCTATTCATTAAGTCTTTGCAACCAACGTGAGTGTCATTCTACCCGAAATTTTGGTACGGGCTGTGATCATGGGAACAGAGAACGTTTTCCGATTGAGTGGTACAGATTAGGGTTAGACGACTCTCCAATAGGTCACGCGAGACGCAAACTTGACGAGATATCCGAACCCCAAAGATAAGAAGGAGAAGACGGATTGTCTCTCGGGAGTCAAGATGTATTAGGACTCCGAGAGAATCTCAATTTCTTTATAGCCGCTGAACACCCTTTCGATACGGACCCTGCCGTTGTTTACCCCCCGCGCCCATGTTTATGTGCCAACATGATCGTATACTAAATTATACCGACTTCAATGTCCTTCATGAACGGAAACAAACCCATCAATCCACCGAGCAACCCTCCGCCTCCGGCGGCTCCAGTATTCTGGGTTGTCGTAGTAGCGGCGTCGGTCGGAGGAGCGGGAGCTACGGCTTGACAGACAGTGGCGCCGGCGGGTGCCTCAGAATCTGCCGCAGGCGCGACAGACGTGCCGCCGAAGACCGCGATGCCTCGGTCCAGGACGGAGCTGAGAGCCCCGGCGCTCTTCTGCGCTTCGGCGTTTAGTTCGGGTGGGACCTTGCTGACGAGAGCCTGGGCGAGGGCAACACTAGCCGACTTTTGATCCTGGAGCGCAACGGCAACCAGCGACGTTGCGCCGAAAGAGTCGACCAGGTTTTTCTTGGCTACGACATCGTTGATGGTGACCTTGACGTTGTTGGTGAGGGCGTCGGTGGCGGCTTTGAGATTCAGCGCGTCCTTTCTGTTGAGAACTTCCGAGGCTTGGACTTGGCGTGTCGCATCCTCGATCGTGCTTTTCACGTTCGTGGCGGCGTTGAGAATTTGAATTCCACCGCCAAGAGTAACCGACCGCGTGGCTTTGACGGAGTTGTCGAGACCCTGAAGGGCCGAGTTGATGGTGTTCAAGGCAGCTTGAATGGTTGCGAGATCTCGCTTGTACTTCGTTGTAATGACGGGGGCGGCGGTGACAGTGGCCGCAGTCAAGGCGTAGAACCAGAGGGAGCGGAGCCGCATCGTGACCTGCCTACCTATGTTGCGTCGGCTGGTCCTGAAAGGATTGATCTGCTGCCTCCTTCAGATTAAAAGAGAGTGTAGTTGCAGTGAGAAGAGGAGGGGCAACTTCGACCATCACAGCTTGAACGGTAGGATACGATGCGTAGGTTGTAACCAGCAAAACACTGCAAGGTGTGACCCGACAGCGAGGGTCCATATAATGCGGATGCGGGCAGGAGTGATGGGTGGGCGATGGCAGACATGATCACAAGGCGCCGACCAAAGACTTGGCTGCCGCAGGTCCCGGTGTCGATCAGGAGCCTAGCCTCATCTATGGGTTTGGCTGGCTTTCATGAGGCAAAGTTGAGACGGCCCTGATCTTGTGTGGGGGCATTCTCTTTTTGCCGTGGCCGTTCCCTTCATCTTTCTGCTTGCCGGGTCACCACTGTTGCGCGATGTGAAGCCATGGTACGACGTTGACCTGCTCGGCTCGCTACGCGATTTGGTAAAGTGAGCCACATTCAATGCATGGAGGCTCCCTAGATTGGTAACTCTATTCAATTCCCTGTTTCAAATTGCGAAAGACCACACGCAGAGTTTGACACGCAGCATTTTACCTTTGAGTCCTCCCACCTTGTCGGTTGACATCACGACCTTACACCACGCCTATCTAGGGGACATTTGCAGCTTGTTGAGGTCTAGGGCGTCGATCGTCTTTATGTCATATCAATCACCTAGGGAGCGTTATGGCCAAATATCACGTTGACAAGATGCATTTTGAATGCTAACCAAGCCGTGGTGTGAGAAGAGCATCGGATCGGACTACCCCGAAAGACATCGAATGAATTCCCCGATTCAACGGTGTTACAACCTTCAGTCTTTCTATGCCGTCTCATCCTTTCTCATTTCCGTTTCACCACTCGCACAGGGTTTGTTTCCTTAATCGGGGCATTTGTAAGTACGATACGAATAATTCCGCGCGGCGATGAATAATCCGCATCTTGCAAGGCTACGCCGAGCTCTCGGAGAACTACGGAGGAAGAACCCTTGTTTCGTTATCTTGCGGTGGCGTCTTCTGGTACCAATATCCTCAGCCCTGAAAGCAGTTGGTATGCATACCACGGCTCCTTATTGGACTTCTCGCACTTCTCGCACTTTGAACCACTCAATCACTCTCTCAACGATCTCCCTACATAGGGAAATCACCCAGAATCATGTACCAGGTGCTGTCTGGCAGCACAACTGCCGTCTGCTATCACATCCTGACCTCATCTATCTCCTTTGTGTTTCCTAAGTAGGTTAGACTTTGCTAGCGCAACAGTAGCGTTTCTGCAGAGCCAAATTTCTGCAAGGGCCAAGTCATCGAGCTAGTCCAGACCATGCGGTCGTGAAAACAAGCTTAACCGCTAAAGGGGCGCGCTATGTTCTCAGCTGGGAAGCTGTTTGGTTCTGACAATAAGCGGCGATTCCCCGAGCAGGCATCGAGGCTTTCTTGGCTATTCTGCTTGATGAAGGTTGGCAGCCCTGGTCGATGGTTAAGTTTCAAGGTCAAGCATTGATATAATCACTGAAAGATGTTGATCCGGCGCAATCAATGCCAAAACAGGTCTGGATCGCCATCGCGCGATTCTAGTGCGTCAGTCCAACCAGGAAAATTGGAAATATTGACGACAGTCGACGAGAGATCTGAAGGAAAGGTGGCACGGAACTATGATCGAATACACAAAGGGTCTTCATGGATGGTGGTCTCAACTTCTGATAAGGCTTTTTCTTTTTCTTGAAGGAAACAAACAAACTGACTTGAAAGAACGCTGATTTACCCACGAAGTGCATTCTCATACCGTGCTTCTCTGGAAGATGTGTAGATTGTGGTAAGTTGACAACTTAACGATATAGTAGTCATCACTTCCTGTCCCTTCTAATGTAGTTCCAAGGCTGGAATCAAACTGCACAGGCAAAGTTCATGCATTTGGAATATCTTCTTCTTTTTCTTCTGATGATAACTTACGCCTCAAGGTATCTTTTGGAGCTACATCCATACGGTCACAGTAATGAGCATATGACATTTAGTGACTACATGATTGGGTTGAGTAGGTAGCCAGTTGACCTTTGCAGGGGCTTGTTCTCTCATGCTGTATTTATCAGCCTCAAACCACGTGCGACTCCATAGGTCCCGTACGAGCATGGTAGGTAGCATTTCTTTCATTATAGAAGCAACACATCATTTCGAAATATAGGTAGTTTACTCTAAAATTCGGGGGAAAGTTGCGTGGGCCCGAGTCTCGGAGCGGAGAGAATCAGGCCCTCATGAAACAACAGCCAACGCGGTCTGAGCACGACCCCAGCCAAGTATTAGAGGTACTCTTAACCAAAAACCTGAGGTTTGCGTTAACCACTCGGGTATGTTTGGAGGCCATATGGAGTCCAACTTCGAATAAACTGCTCATCCCTGTAACGAGGAATCGAGGAATCGCCCTCGTTATATTCATACAGGTTTAACTTGCTTCCAGCTAGCTGCAGGGCGAACAAGGGCCAGATGATATCATACGATCACGTTTCATAGGCTCTTACCTAGAGCTCAGCCTACCTTATTGCGGACGATCAGATTTACATTCAGGACCGTGATCTCGTCAGGGGATCTCCGAGTCTTGGAGGACTTATATCTGATCAGAGCCGAGATCCGACGTTGCGTCAGCCGATCGCTTCGGGATTCAGGTGCCCAACTGGGTGGTGCATGTGATGATAAGCAGCAGAAACTCTTACAAACCCGGACATGCCCGAAGACAGCTACCAAGTCCGGTGTCTGCAGGCGTCGGTGCGGCATGCCACCTGATCAGTCAACACCTTGCTTCTACCTGCCTTCCTACGTCTTGTTACCTGCGCAGGCCATTGACTGTGGATCTTATGAGATAGAGCTTGTAGCTTCGAAGCATGTGTCATGATAGATGTCTTGAATATTACTGAGGTCCTATGAACTCCTTTCTGCTCTATCTATAATTGTCAAATCAAGGTAGATAGCGTCTTTTCATTTACAGTTTGGGGGAACGAGTCACCCTACTTTTCGTGAAACGGCAGAACCCATCACAACCATTCAGCCCGCGCGGAGCGGCCAGAGCTGAAGAAGCAGAAGGGGAAAGCGAGAAAATCAGGTGTATCAAACAAACCTATCCTGCCGCGTTGGTGTTTTGTGGGCTTTTCCTCCTCGGGAGTGGTTGGTTCACCCAGGATGTGACTCTCGTAGTATAAATATTCAGTACAAGCATGCACCTCGAGCCGTCCCTTTACCACCAAAGCGGAAATTGGCATTAAACTCAATAGCATGAGATGTTTGAAATTTGCCTTTCTGATTTATTTGCACTACCATGAAGTCTTAGGCGACAACAGAAGAGTTGGTATATTCGGCCCCCCAGGCCTCTGCTGGAGCATTTCGGAGCCGAGAATAATCGGTATTCACCTACCATCTGATCTCTTCACCACTCGCCGCCAAGAACATTTGACACAAGACCAGTCAAGAAGCTGATTGGGTGAATGCAGGTTGGCCGGAGGGAATAATTGTGAAAAGTATAGGGGTGGCTACTAACACTAAGGAACCACTTGAAGCGGATGAAATCGAAGAAAATTCGCTACTTGTTACTGTATTGACGGGAGACGTCAAAGAAGATGGTCCGACAACTGTTGAGGAGCCTAGAAGTCTCGACAGACTCCTCATCGTTGAAGTTGATACTGCAGATATAGATGACGAAGGATGTCTGGATGAGCCTGGAGTAGAGCTCGTGGGTGATGATACTGGCGAGACCAAAGTGGTTGAAGTCCTGGCCAGACTAGTTGCCAGACTACTTGTTGTTGCGGGGGGTGCAACGGCTGGTCCCAAGGATAATGAGGAAATGAATGGGAGGGATTAATGGCTCGAAATTTAAAAGATGACAAAGCCGATGCATTCGAGACAGGAAACAAAGTCGAAAGCTGGGAAGATGCTGTGGTGCTTGAGGTAGTGGCCGGTGTAGTAGTATTTGCCCAGAACACTGTTCTACTAAAGGAAGCTGACGAGGATAACGTGTTCGACGCAGTGTTGCTGATAGATCCCGCCAGGCTTTCAGGCGATGAACTTAGTTCAGAGCCCATGCTAGTCAGCGACAATGACGTCGTTGAGCCTGATGCAGAGTCTGAACTGCTTCCAGATGGCGTCGTGACTGCATTCGACGAGCCGGATGTGAGGCCTGTGCCGCTTTGAGATGAAGAAGTGGCCGAGCTCGACGTAGAGTCTATGACACTTCCTGACGACGAGCTCGACGAACTCGGCGTGTAAGATGAGCTAGAAGAAAGCGTATCCGCAGGCAGCCGATACACTATATACACAGGTGTCCGGCCTACGAAACGGCCGCCGCAGTGGGCTCCGGGAAGTTTCCAGCATTCATTGTTGCACAGGCTTGTTATTCGGCGGAAACTGATTCGTCAGGGCCGAAGTCCCATTGGCTCTCAGATTACTGCAAGTACAGAGGAAAGCGCATGAAGGCAAAGGTCCTTCCGTTGGTACGGAAGTAGTTCTGACATTCTTCGGGGTCGCCAGCCCACGCATAGCTGAAGAGCAGATCTACATCGCCAGTGGCGTCGTTGTCGAGGGCACCGCAGCCAACATACTGCCACGGCGGGTAAGGAGCGGTGACCAGGGTGGAACTCAGGATCGGTGCCGTCATTGAGGTTGATCATGTCATCGTTGCCAGGGAGGAAGCGGAGGAAGAGTCCGAGGAGGTGGGCGACGGAGTGGACGCGGAAGACGTGGTGTCTGTCACCGTTGTGGAGGTAGGCGATGAAGTAGACGCCGTAGCCGTTACCGTTGTGGAAGTCGGCCCACAGGTGTTTGTTGCAAACCTTGTAGAGGTTGAGCAAGACCGGATCGCCACCGCATCTCGTTTGGGGGTCGCGGCCAGCGCGGCCAGAAGCAGCTGGGTCATGGAAGAGCGCATTTTGAGGCTTCTTCTCTCGAATCAGTGAGGTGGCCTTGATAAAATTGCGAAATGGCAGAGCTTCGGGGAAACGAGGTTTCGTGGGAAGAATCAAAAAGAACGAAAGACTTCTGTGCCAAACCAATGATCTTCGAGTCCACAATCATGCTCCTTCCATATGCAAGTGTCTGTATGGTTGTTCTTCCCCTCCACCGTGTTGAAGAACGCTGTAAATTTTAGTTTTCAGACCTGTCTTCGAGAATGAGACAATCGCGATGGTTTTCGGACGACGCAGGTTCAACTGCGGCGCTGGGACGAAGATAGTGCTTCAGTTTCTGGATATTTGCACTAGGTTTAACTATTTGTCGTGAAGCCCGGAGCCCCTCCGGAGCTCCCGGAGGGTCCGGCGTCGCACCCAATTCGCTGGGTTCTACTCTACATAGACCCCAGCCCGCAGCCACTCTCTTTCTGCCGCAATAGACAACTTCCTCCCCTTCTGCCCTGCACCCGTACGTGTGACACTATTTAATAGATACCGTGGATGACATGATGCTACAGGAACTGTGGGCTTTCAAGACCCTATCTTGTCTGATCAAACCCCCGAACCCGGTGCCCAGAAGATTCAGCACATCACGGCCGCGAATAAGTCTGAAATGCCAGCTCCCATTCCATATCGGGTACACTCATATTATGAGTGAATCACGGCTGCCTTCGATGTCACCTGGCCTGGGATTTCCGCCCTTCAGCGGGGGAGAAATGATGTGATACATCAACACCACCACATCTTGGCAGCTGAAACCGAGACTGAATTCCTCGCTGCGACAAAAACACCAGGTTAATTGGGGACGAAGTATTTCTTGAATCCCTAAGATCGATACAACTCGTCCTTTCTGGTTGGTAGTTATACATACTTGCCAGTCTGGGCTCTCGCATGGGCTCCCTATGGACAGGCAACTTCTACGCAAAGCCTTGTCAAAAGCCAAACGAGCATCTCAAGCGTGGTCTCGGGAGGCAAGTGTTGAGCGAGAGAAGCAGAAACTATGGGTTGAGAAGTGTCCCAGCTGCACTGTGTTTCTTCGAGGCTTGAGGCACTGGTGAACCGTGAAGCGTTTACTCGTCGAGACCATGAGTGGCATGATGCAATCCAGACAGAAAAAGTGTGCCAGCTGACTAGACACAACTCCTAAGGTAAATCATTAAGATGGTGCACAAAACCGAGAGAATTGCGCTGAATTTCGAGTTCAATTCGCATAAATGGATGTGTCCAGCCCGTATTCCTTCACCTATTAATAGTATCCCTCTTCATGTTCAGGATAAATTCCCGATGCAAACTTTAGGTTTGATAAATCTTTGAGCCAAGACCGCATACATTTTCAAGAAGCACGGAATGAGAATCAAGTTTGAAGTGTTTCATGCTGTTTGCTCCCGGTTGTACTCAATTGTCTGTGGTCCACTCGCGCCGGTTGAACGGTAAGTTTTAATTCCACATGCAACTTTGGGAAACAGGATGAAATTTCTGAACCAATCCCAGTTCACTGGAGCTGTAGCGTCAACATGCTGATCATCTACGGTCAATATATTGGTGAGTTCCCGTCCGTATCTCATCATCGCCTCGATTCGGCAACGTTCTTCCATTCTGAGCATGCTACAGAAAGGCTAATCATAGTAAGTATAAAAGACGCCTTGGCAGGGAAGCACCCCAGCAATTTCAGCCTTCTCAATCAGCTCAACTTTCATGTTCTTGCCAGATGACTTGGCACATGATTCGAGACTACCAAGCCCCCCGGCTGCGGCCGTGGAGGTGAGGCCACTCAACCCCCTTGAAATCTCCCCTCTCGGCCTCAGAGCCTCGCCTGATCTACATCGTAGTTTTCCAGACTCACGCCCGGAAAATCCGAAATCGTGATATTGCTGGCTTCACTTCCTGTAATTAGTGCTTGCGGCGTACCCCGTGGGCTCTGAATGGCTTGTAGCGTCCACGAACCCAAACTTCAAAGTTCAGCATCCTCGGCGAAACGCCATGCCTACACGGAGCGTAATCTTGGGGACTGGTTTCGCATCTGTTGCTACTAATCCTATCGCGATACAAAATCGGAATGCGGGCTTAGAGGCCGTAGTGGGCAGTTGGGATATGAACGGAACGAAAGGAGGCGAAAGCACGGGAGTCAGCTGGCTTTCTAGCCAACTATACTTGATTACTCAGCCAGGCTTACCTGCTGGCCTGTCTTGTATCGAACGAAGGGCCCTTTGGGAGACGAACGAAGTCTGATCAGTGTTTTGTCGCTTCTTGCTCTGTGTTGTGGGATACCTAACACGAACGAGAGCGAGGGGAACGCTGGCCTGCTACCATGGGAGCGACGAGACAAGGACAGAACGGATCATGTCTTGATCCCCATCTTTGTGAAAGCAGGACCTACTTACTTACGTGGTACTCTGCGCCTATGTTTTCATCGCCAGTCACTGCGCAAGAGAGTAAATGTTGAAGTCAAAGGTGCTGAGCACCCGAATTGGCTTTTTGCTTGTGCTATACACCGAGGATATCTGAAGTCCTGCCAACCGTCCACGCAAGTCTGCGCTGATGTCTACCCATCCAGTATCCAATGTATATACAAACGTCGAACGCCGCAAGGCATGCCAAGCCCTGCTCACCAGCTCCACAATCCAGGTTTGCCCGAAATCACAGTCCCCAACACCTCGCAGAGAAACAACACTCGTGAAAACAACTTCCTCGCAGAAGTATAACGCCTGCACCATCGGCAGCGTGAGCGATCATCTACGTCGCTCATGCGCCTTTGCATTCCGCGGACACTTGGTCCGAAACGTGGCCGTGTATATACAGCTTTTCGAAGCTCCGATTGCACCACCGGGAGCAACTGGCTCGTAGAGAGGCGTGGAATGCTGTCACCACATACCACTGAGCCATTCTGAAACGTATGCCCACCGACTGTCGAGCGACGTAGATGAAAGACAATAGGACAGAATTGGTAAAAGAAACGATATAACCGAGAGACAGGACGTAAGAGATAGGTGGGCTGTGCGGGATGTGCCGAGGATGTTTCCACCAGGTCAACATTCCGAACTGCACCAACAGATCATGATGTCATGGCACGATCGCCGGTCATGTCGAAAACCCTTTGTTTTTCTTTTTTTTTTTTTGGGGGGGGGGGGGGGTTTCCTCTCATATTTTTGGTTTTCTTGTTCGGCAATCCAGGCTTGGTGGTGGAGGGCGAAATTGGGCAGGCGCGCGTCATGCAGAATGGAGCCAACCAGCCCAATCAATGCCTGAGCGCGACCCAATCACAGCCCCAACCACAATAGGGGAAGAATGTGACACGAAATGAAATGATGAACCAAGTGCATTAGATCAGGAAGATTCAAGACATCTCAGTCAGTATACGTAGGTGTCGAAGCCCTCCGCGAGAGGGTCCTGATACGTAGTAGGTGTAACAGTGTTCGAGGACGATATTGAAAAAGCTGTCTCGTGCGACATACCATTCATTGGCGAGTTTGAGGTAAATGGCGAGAACGCAAAACCTTCGGACGCAGAGGAGAGCGGCATGTTGGAAACGGCCAAGTAGGATGCTTGGGTATCAATGGCCAGCTCGGGCATCGGGTACGACGCCGCGAAATTCATGTCGTAGGCCATGTTCTCACCCATGTGGCCTAGCGAAAGGTCCATCATAGAGGGGTCGTACTGCACAGCCTCATCCTCGTCCTCCTCCGGGGCCTCAGCATCGACGGCAGCGGCATCATCTGCGATAACGAAGACTTCCTCCATCCAGAGCTTGAGCTCATTCATGGGAGGCCAGTCACCGCCGCCTTTGCCGCCGCGCTTCTCATCCTCGTCGCCTCGCTTATTCTTACCGCGGGGGGTCTTGGGCTTGAAGTGGGTGCGACGAAGATGGGCAGCTGCGTTGTAGTAGGCACCATAGTGCTTTCCAGCCACGCACTGCTTGCACTTGGACAACGGGTTGATAGCCTCGACATGCGACTTGAGGCCAGCCTTGGCTGGGTCACGGCAAATGAACTTCTTGATGGTGCCTTCGTGCTTGGCGTTGATATGTCTGCGCAGCTCGTGATCGCCACGGAAGCCGTCAGGATGGTCATTGCACTGGTCACAGAAGACCTTGGGATGCTTGGGGCGCGTGTATGTGCCCTTGGACACGGCTACCTTGCCCTCTTTCTTCGCAGCGGGATGGGAAGGCTTGTGAGCATCGGCAGGCTTTGGTGCGAGTGCGGTCCGAGTAGCGTTCTGGACCTGCTGTTGGAAGACTTCCTTCGCCCGACGCTCTTGAGTTGACTTGGTCGAGGCGGTGCTGTTGGCGGAGATGGATCGCTCCATCAAAGAGGAACCCTGAGACAGGAATTGCTCGTCGATTGGTGACTGTTGAGCGTACTGCTGCTGGGAGAGACTGGCACCGACGTAGGCGAGGAAGCTTTCCGACTTGGCGTTGGGTGACGTGCCGAGAGGAGGGTTGGCGTAGACATCCTGTGACATGAAGTCCACGTGTGACTGGGTTGAGTTGATGCGAGCCATCTCGAATGCGCCGTTGAGAGACTGACTCTCGAAGTTATGATCAAAAGAGCTGTTTTCCCTCGTCAAGGGCGTCGTCTCCGGAGCGGAAGTGCCGGAGCTCATTGAGGGGCAGACGGAAGCCACCAAGCTAGCCTGGGAGTTGCGGCCATCCGGCGTCAAAAACGTCGGCTGAGGCGGAATCATCGCCGGAGAGGCCAGGCTCTCGTCTTGCGTTGCAAGGTAGTCGGCGATGTTCATGCCGACGCCGGGGTCTGGAAATGGCATGTTCTCCTCCACTCTGGGCAGATTCGATTGGCGACGATTTGATGCGGTGCGCTGGAGCGAAGGCTGAGGGGGCTGGAACAGCACATGAGGGTCGTCTCTTGATTGTGTAAAGCGATCCATCATGGTGTTGGGGGTATTTGAGGTCTGGAGCGGTGCGATTGAGCCCTTGGCAACGAACGGAATTGACTTTTCCGAGCGGTTGGATATGCTTCTTGCCATGCCCGTCATGGGGACCGCGCGAGTATGTTGCTGAGACATGACCCTCGGACGCTTCACGGGTTGTGGTGATTCCATGTCACTGCTGCGTTCCTGCGAGCTTATTAGTACGGACGAGACGAAGTATATAGCAGTTGCGAGCAGTGGTGCATTACCATCATTCTCGTTGATGTGAGGGAGTAGCCCATGGTGGACTTACTCCTGGGCATTGTCGTCCTCCTGGCGGCAGGTGCACCATTCTGAAGCTGATGTTGTTGGGCGATGGCGGGGTCTACGTAGTAGTCACCTTGGAATGGGAGAAAGTTCATAGAATTTGTCTGGGCGGGAGCACGTTGGAGAAGGTTTTGGAGGCTTTCCAGCTCTTGCTGCTTCTGTAACACCTGACGTTGAATCTCTTGATAACTGAGGGGTTGGCTCATGTTGTTGCGTCTATCGGACCGAGTCGTGGACGGGAGACGGGGAATCTTGATAGAGAACTGAGCTGGGGTGGGTAAGTCGGGCGTGACGGACCGAGTCAAGACGGACACGGCGGTCGATGTGATGTGGTACGATAGGATTGATGGTGCAGCCTCGTCTTGCGCTGGCACATCCAAGGGGTCCCCGAGTGACGATGGTGGAAACTAGTATAACGGGGGATATTGTTGAAGACAAAGGATGATTTCGGTTGTTTGGCATGAAGCGAAACACAATATCGTGCGTGGTTGGGGGAGGGGGTCTTCTCTTGGACAATTGTCCTCTTCGAGAGAAGTCGAGGGCGTGTTTGCTGGAGGCGGTAGACAAGGGATCTGTGGCTTCGAATAGAAAAACGATCGCAAGAGATCATGGCTAGGCGAACTGGCGAGACCAGTGGTTTAAAGAAGACGACAGGATGAGCCGCGCAAGAAGTGTCCAGTCACAGAAGTGAGGCTTTGGCGGCGGCTCCACAGCGAGCTGGTAATGTCGGTGGAACAGGCGAAGACAGCGGACAGGGACGCTAGTGTAGAGGGCGAGCAGGGGTGGGAGGGGTGAGGAAGTCGGGGATGGAATGGGAAGAGAGGGTGTGTGGTTGCGATGGATGCCCGGTTGATGATGATGATGAGGTGGTGTGTGGGTTGGGAAACGGCTAGGGTGTGGATGGTGTGTGGACATGAGGGGGATTGGAGAGCAAGAGCACTCGCTGGGTGGGAATTGGAGGGTGTGATTGAGAGTGTGGTGTGCTGGTTGGCGGTTCCAACTTCCATTGGCATTGGCAGTTGGCGGGCGGCGATGGGTGGTCACTGCACCGGTAGTGGTGGTGATGAGCTGGCCGACGTGGAGCAGCTGGATGCTAGCAGTTCAGTCCACTCCAGTTGCTGCTCCTTGCCCGGGCTGTTGCAAATGGAACTCGCGAGAGGTTGCTATTGCGGCTGCTCTTTGCTACCATGGAAAAGGTGCGGTGAGAAGAATTTGGGTGGGGTGGGACCAGCGACGAGAGGGCGCTGTGTGAAGGCAAGGACGAGGGAAGGAACATCTCGAATTGCAGTTGCAGAGGACGGCAGCAGCAGCAGCAGCAGCAGGAGGAGGAGCAGCCCGCTGCTGCTTCCAGTTCCATGACCAGCAGGAGAGACCGGTCAGTCACGACTCCCAGAACGCAGAGAGCAGGTCCGATGATGGTCCTTGGGCGGGAAGGAACGAATCGAAGCGAGGAAAGAAGCTTAAGGTGGGTGCAGTCCATCTGGTCCCGCCATACGTACCGTGACGAGCCAACCAACGACCAGCTTCTTGTCGTGATCGAACAGATAAAAAGTACGTACTCACGAGCCAAAGTGCTTGCTGTTCTCAGGTACTGTAGAAGTAAACACCTTCTTGGCCGCCGGGATGGCCCCGCCAGATTTCAGTCCTCGTCAGCATCACACGGCGTTTCTGGTTTCCGGTGCGCCCAGTCCCCGACCCACTCACAGCACATCCTCTCTTCTGTCTCTTTTTCGGCTTCGGTGACGACTTGTGTGGTATTTTTGGGCGGGCTTCTGGGTACTTTGAGACTTATGATTCTCCCGCTCAATGAACTGGACACTTAAACACCGAGCAGGCCACCGGGGG
>JAXCEF010000684.1:0-21193 GCA_037178605.1 Colletotrichum euphorbiae | reverse complement strand
TCTCTAGACTTTATTATTAAATTACTAAAGTCAAAAGAACTAATAACTAATACTAAATATAATAGCATTTTAGTTATTATAGACTAACTCATAAAATACGCCTACTTTATCCCATATATAGAATTAAGCACCACAGAAGACCTTAGTTATATATTTCTAAAAACCATTATTAGCTAGCACAGCATACTAATAGAAATCATATTAGATAGAGATAAACTATTCACTTCAAAGTTCTAGAGATCCCTAATCTCATAACTTAGATCTAATTATAAACTCTTAACTATTTTTCACCCGCAAACCAATAGATAAACTAAATAAATTAACTAAATCCTCAAAATCTACCTACACTATTATATTAATTATAAATGAGATAATTAGTTATTACTACTACCAATAGCCCAATTCGCCTATAACAGTGCAATAGGAGAAAATATAAAAGAATTACTATTTTATCTCAACTATAGATTTAACCCCATTATATATAGAGAACCACAATAGGGCCCAGTAGCACTTAGAGCTATAGCAGATATTAAGAAAATTCGAGAAATTTAATAGGAACTTCCCAAAGACCTCAAATTTATACGCAAACGGATGCGTAAATACGCTAATAAGAAAAGAGTTAAAGGGCTAACTCTAAAGGAGGGAGATAATATCTACCTCACCTAATAAAATATTAAAACTAAATAACTAAGCAATAAATTAGACTATAAAAAACTTAGACTATTTCAAATTAACAAAAAACTATTAAATATTAGCTATAAACTCTTACTACTAAATACTATAAGGTACTATCTTATTTTTCATATTTCACTTCTCAAACTAATACTATAAGGATCATAAATAAATAACCTTATTATTATAGAATTAAATAAAGCAGAATATAAAATCAAATAAATTATTAACTATATTAAAAATAAAAATAAAACCTAATACCTTATTAAATAGAAAGGTTATAGACATGAGGATAACACATAGGAACTAACTATAAACCTCAAACACGCACAAAACCAACTCCGCATATATTAGGAACAATAAAAAACAAATAAACCACAAATAGCATCCACACCTAAGGGAACATACAGAAATAAAACCCAATTTATCTAACCCCAACTAATAATTAGACTACTATAATAAGACTAGCTGCAAGATTCTAACCTATTTATATAACTAGGGACGCTAGTAAACTAGGACGCCTTACCTAATAAAAAGTTTAGGGTGCTAGAATTCTAATCCCCTAGGACTATATCTAAATCCACTATACTAAAACCCCCTATTAATTACGCTTCATAGACTAAAAGAAGCTTAATAGAAGAACCCCCCGACCCTTTATCCTCTATAGCCACTATAGAAGTCTCTTTATAACCCTTCTTAAAAACTATCCTCTTAGCCTTATAAACGCAATCCAGCTTTATAAGCATCTCATTCACTTCAGCCTACGCCTTCTATAGCGCTTCTATTCTCCTTTAAAACAATTCCTCCATCTCCTCCTCTTTATTATCTAGATACTAAGACTTAACTATTAGGCGTTCTACTATAAAAACGAATTAGTAATAGAATAATAAATAAAAGATACTATAAGTATTAATAGATCGCATTATTAGAAGTATTACACAAATAATAGGTACTACTAATAGCAATATACTCGCTATAAACTAAGGACCTAGGTAATATCTTATAATGCAGGCCCTTAGAATAATAATGACGGTAAGGTATAACTTTAAAACTGTTCTCCGCGAAATTTAAAGAATAATAATAATAACGAAGCGTGGAGATTATAGGATTTTTGGGAACGCAACCTAATATAGTATTAGTATTATAAGTAAATTAGGACATATAATTAATAGGTCCTTAACCTGGGACTAATAACCTACTTATATTAGGTCTTGAGGATAAGACCTTTAGAAGGGAGACCTAATATTATAACCTATTATATAAGGATAATAACTAACTAAACTACCTAGGTATTAGATAGCTAGGGTAGGATATTTATACTATAGGATTATAGGAACGTCAGGATGCTCACAGTATAGAAGAACTATAGTATAAGTTACGTAATAATAAGATAAGACTAAGCGTGTCAGTGAGAACTACTAAGCGCTCACCTGCAACTACTAAGCGCTTACCTACAGTTACTAAGCGATTACTAGTACCTAATTAGTAATTAGTAATAAGAGTAAAAAGAACTATTTAGAACTTATATATAGTATAGACTTAGGACTCCTAAGAACAAACTTCTATAGCTATTTAGCAATTAACTTCGTGATTAGTCCAACAGGTACTCTCAGCTTCATCTTATACTACAACCCCCTTGTGAGAACTATAACTAATCACTATACTCCTAGAACCCCAAGATTCATTTAGCAACACAGCATAGCAAGACCACACTATTAACCTAGCGTTATCCCTCAGCTTCTATTAGCAGAACCCTACCGTCGGATAGCTGACCGCAACAATATATTTCTATAAAGAATAAAGGATTAAGAGATAACTAACTCTAGAGTAAAATTAAGCTCTAGAGCTTATTAAGAGGGAGATATTAAGTTAGGAGTAATATAAACTAGAGCAGCTAGTAGATAATAGATCTACTATTATATAAGTTAGAGTTAATAAAATATATTTAGTTTATAGTCTAATAGATATTAGTAGTAGTAGCTACTAGTATCAGATAGCTGACCGTAACAACTTGATCCTACTATTCCAATAGATTACTATACACAAACCCGATCTCAGACAGATAACTAACGGTCTGTCTTCTCATCTCGGTTCCGTCTTGCTTATGTGTTAATGCTAGCCCGATGACCGGTCATTCATTCCAATGCCAAGAAGAATGAATAGTATGCAGGACGTTTTCGAGTGAGCCGTAAGAGACCCGAGTATGCTAATAACACTGCCTAATACAGTTATCAATGTGTCAATCGAAGAAGAAACAGCGCTGCGCTCGACGATGGCGGGTTGATCCAGAGATGGAAATGCGATATGAGCAGCCAAGGCATTTACTAAGTGACCCCGACCTCAGAATACGACGTAGCAAACGAAAGAATGGCTGAATTGTCATCGAAAGTGAATTGGATCTGTGGCTGCCCAGCCACCAGAATCAGGGCTTAGACATGGCGTCCGGGGAAGGCATTCATCCTCTTCTCTTTCAGTCAGCTTTGGGCTACCGTGCTACCGGCATAATGCAGAACTCCCAAAGCCGGACAAACGGCGCGATGGAACTATTTCATAGGCACTTCTCCAGAAGCAAGGAGAGAAATCGCGTAGATCCGGATGGCGGCACAGTCGATTCCTGGAGACGTTCAATTCCACTTTCAACGAGCGCCTGAAGGTCGCGCAACGGCGTCACAGTCCATTAGCTGTTTGTTAATAAGCGACACGACGCAGGGCAAATCGCTGACTTCCAAGGTCGGCATCAGATCGTATTCATGCGTGCAGATCATCGTCATAGGAAGCCGAAGTCCCAATCGACGTGACCTGCAAGGGTCGGTTGTCCAGTGTACAGAGTACGTACAAACAATTAATTGGGTGATTTAATCCTCCAAGGATTGGACTGTTCAAGGGGGTTTTAGGTAGGGTCTGCGCTCTTTCGGGGAACAAGCGAGCCGTCCCAGAATCTGTCATCAACCCTGCCATGATCAGAAGACTTCGACCGAAGATTGTGCCCGGACCCGTCTCAGTGCTGTCATCCGATGTTGCGGCGGCAATGTGAAAGTTAGCTCGAGCCGATCGAAGACAGTAAGGAATAATTAGGGCGCAAAACGAATCCGGCAAGCGCGCCAGCCAACCTCTCGGGCTCGTCTTTAGATTGAACATGTTGGAGACGAGACGAGACGAGACGGAACTCACGAAAGCGAGAGAGTCGTACAAGGGTCCTGAAATTCGCCTGGGTGCCCTGCCAAGAAGCCGTTGCGAACCGTTGGACAGCGTACCCTTGTCGAGTCCACAAACGGTGATGATGGCGGCATGGTTCTTCGGGCACTGGTCTGTGTACCATTCTGGAAACGGGATGTATTGAGTAACATTCTCTTTGAAGATAGCTCAGACAGCGCCGCACATTCATGTCGTATTTCAGTAACGATCAGTGTGCAGTGCGAAATCAATCGACTTGGACATTGCGGCACCGAGGGCGGAAGACGAGACAATCTTCAACACACAACATCCATCTCCCCGTCACGAGAGATTGCTCTGGATGATGTACCATTGCCCCGGGCCTAAGTGCTTGCGAATCCGCGACCGCAGCCCCGGATCATTAATGACATTTTTTCAAACTTTAGCTGCGTGTACCTGGGCAACCATGACCGGATCCGTGTCAATCTGAAATCCGTCGGTTGATGTCTGCGCCCTGTCCAGCTCTGCGTCTGCGGTCCGACAGCGTAAAAGAAAGCGCAGCACAGCACAACATAGACTCGCCAGTTGGCCACCCATCCCATCCTTTGAATATCCCTCCCTGCCCTCCCCGCCCTTTCTAACACCCCGCGCCCGCCGGTCTCGAAAGAAGATACGAACCAAAATAAAGACGGCTTGGCGAAAGGCTGGGGGTCTGTTAGGTCGCACGTTGTGGCTGACTCAGACATCCCGTCTCCCCCTTTGACCCTTTCCGTTTCCTACGCCTTTTCTTGTTACCGAGTAATTAACACCAGTGCTATTTTGCCGACTTGGCCATGCTCTCTTTTAAGAAACCTATAATTACTTGCCGGTCAGGTTCGCCCCGAGTGTGTCTCCCTTATTCCCTACACCCCGATGTAAACGCAAACGCGGTCCAACGTCGAAACATCGAAACGACTTACTTCTAGTCCCGCCGCCCGGAGCTCTCGAATTCGCCGTTTTCGTCTCAAGCAGCAAAGCGCTCAAAGAGCAACAAGATCGATTCTTCCCCGAAACCACAACCCAGGCGATAGAGCAAGCGGAGCAGCTTTCAGAGTACAAATCGCCATGCCAGCCGCGGCATAGTACGCCATGGTCGCCTTTGCCGCCATTGAGCAGCAGCGGACGTCACCCTCGTCGTCGACAACCGCACTGGATTCGGCCAGAGCGACACCGAGATCATGAACATGTCAGTGGACGTGACCTTCGACATCGTTACGGCCAGCATTTGCGCAGCTCTCATCCTGGTCCGCTGCAGCTATCGCTTCTTCTCGCGCTGCAGGATCCATGATTCGTGCCATCGGACATGGCACGCCGACGACGCCTACATGGCATTCGCCATAGTGCCTCTCATCGGCCGCACTACCTGCATCGCCGTCTCCTTCGTTCTCAATCCGACACACACCTTCGGGCTGCCAACGCCAGGAGACGCCGCCGCCCAAGGTCTCACTGTTGAGCGGCTCGAGGAGAACTACATAGCCTCGCACAAGCTCCTCATTCCGTCACGAATATTCTACGCCATGTTGTACGTTGCTTACCAACTTATCCCCCAGGCTCACTCACATGTCGATCCAGCCTTGCGAGGTCATCTTGGCGGTGAGATGAGATTCAAGATTGATGCATGTCTGACTTAACCCCTCCCCTCTGTGCAGTTTATGGTCCCTGAAGTTGTGCTTACTCAACTTCTATTCCCGCTTCGTCGATGTATTTCATTGGGGCAAAATCGCCACCACGGCCCTCTGGTGGTTTATTGTCGTCACTTTCTTCATTGTACTGATACCCACTCTTGCCGAATGTCGGCCACTATCTTTGTAAGTCTGATGACCATTTCGAGAGGTTTGACTTGGCTGACTTTCGCAAAGAATGTGGGTGCCCGATCCCGGGAACCAGAATATGTGTCACAGAGCCGTCGGCAACCTCGTGACAATGGCTGTATTCAATATCATCACTGATATCGCGCTGATTATTTTCCCCTTTCCCATACTTCGTCACGTCAAGCTTGATGGCAAAGTGTATGTTCCCTCGGCTTTTGCCCCAATATGCTCAAACTGTTTACTGACATGGCAGCAGAAAGGCCCAACTTGTTCTCCTTTTCAGCATCGCGGGCCTTGTTGTTGTAATCACCATCATGCGACTGCCCATGATACTGAACCAGGCAGTATCACAGAGGTCTCGCTCCATGGTAAGCCTATCCAGCCATGGCCGTACTCCCTGTTTTGGAGCTAACATGCCCCCCCCAAGTGGGCATCTATTGAAATCCTCTGTGCTTGCTTGGTCGCAAACACAGCTTTCTTTTACGCACTATTAAAAGACTACCAACGAGGTCATGATACTCGCGTGACTAGCTCCAGTTACGCACGACAACCTGACTTTTACATGCAAGTCATTCCATCCCCCGATATGAGGCCGGGCACGGAACCGTCCGACCGCTTAGACACGCCAGACTGCTGGAGTCGAGAGAGCCGATCGAGTAGATCAAGTAGCATACCGTTCATAGCATAAATATTGCATGATCTCAATTCATGGAGCATTTTATTGCAAGCAATGCGCGATGGGCTTCTTCGTGGTACTAAAGCCATTAATTTATCTATTCTTTCCTCGCGTCAACGTTCACTAATCGGCACGGCGATCCGATGCGCCACAGGAATCCAACGCGCACTTCCTCCGAGTTGGGGGTCCTTCAGAATAAACCCGTTGGAAAGAAGGCTGGGTCGCCCCGATGCTGCCAACTGTAAAGTCCAGAAGAACCCGCCCTCAGGCATACCAACAATCACCGATTTATCGACTATCGACGCGATAAGTTCCCTTAACCCGATCTCCCGGCCCGATTCGCATCGCAAGTCCGTCGCCAAACGCACGACGCCGCGAGAACATGATTATCCAGACCACCGCCAAGCTCTCCACCTGGTCCTTCGGAACGCTGTGCATCCTGTCTGCGCTCCCTCTCTTCGGCGTCCCATTCCCCAGTCAACGCGCGGCGGATTACTATGCCGGGAAAAGCAAGTGGATATCGGACCTTTCAGGCGGCCGGCTTAGCCCCATCCAAGCCAGCTATGCCGGCGCCGTACTCCTGGTCGCCGTCGGCACTGCAGTCCTGTTTCCTGCAACGAGAGAGGCTGCTCTCCTAATTAATGGAGCGATTGTGGCTAGAGGAACCACCTTGGCTGTCAGAGATGGAAAACCGGCGCTTCCTCGATGGGGGAGGCTAGGAACCGTGTGCCTATGTTCTGTGCTTGGAAGGCTCGCAAGGTGACGACGACGCAGCAGGTTCACTAAATTGTTTAAGCAAATTGAGATTCCACTGAAGTATTTACACTTTCTGGAGGCTGCGGCTACTATTTTCAAGACATCTCCACTCACTTGTTTCCTCGAAGTATACATGTCCGCAATGGGTTCGGGGTGGCCGCATCAGCATGCAATGCGTAGTAACGAGACCACTCAATAGGAGCCACCCTCGTCACATGATCCCTTTGCTCACGTCGGCCCCCAAGATCGCCTGAACTCGTAGCTCGGTCCCAGGTATATGTTCATCAGAGGTCTCAGGTCCCATAGGTTAGCTGATTCGGCCGTCGGGGGCCTGATTTGGTATCGCATGTTGGCCATGGTTCGAACGGTATTGTACCACTCGGCGAGTTTCCAAGCAAACCCGCCGCTCGGTGCCGCTATCCCGCATCCTACCAGTCATTTAGCATTTCCCTATAAAACTTCCTTTCGGGAGCACATATTTCACGTTGAAATTCCATACTCTCTGATTTCATGCTTCCTCAGCAAGCTTGCTATTAGACACAGATCAAGTTTTTTTCCTCTTGAAACCAGACAACACAGGTTTCACAACAAGTTACGATTCCAAATGGATAAAAAGCCGGACCCGTCGCCGCGATCTGCTGTCGGCAAGAACACGACCACCATTGGACACAAACTTCAAGACCCTGCCCGGGCGATCTACGGGTGGAGGCTTCATTCCTGTATGCTTGGGTAAGTATCTTCGATGCGTCCCACATTATCAAGCATACAGCTGACGAACGCCTGCGTTGATCTTTGGAAGCATGGCGATAGCTTTGTTCCTATCAGCTTTGGAGACCACCATCGTCGCCACAAGCCTCACTACCATCGGTGCCCATTTCAATGACTATAACAAGATTGGCTGGGTCGTAACAAGCTACCTAGTCACGAATAGCGGTAAGAAGTCTTCGTTTCATCCAGGAAGGGTGCATCAACTTTATGGATATGCCTAACGTGCCTGGCCAGGTTTCATCCTGACATATGCCAAGTTCACCGACATATTTGGCCAGCGGAATGTTCTTCTATTTGCCCTGGCGTGGTTCGCTCTGTTTTCAGGTCTCTGCGCCGCATCTCAGTCCATGACCTTGACGCACCTGTAAGCAATAGACACGATCAAAAGTCCTGGTCTGAAGCTTATTCGATTGGCGAACAGCATTCTTTTCCGTGCACTTCAAGGTATCGGGGCATCGGGAATCTTCTCTACGGTCTTCATCTCAGTGATCGATATCTGTCCTGCTCGTTGGATAGGCCCTTACTCAGCAGCAGTCAGCTCGGTATTCGCCTTGGCCTCTGTTCTTGGACCGATTGTCGGGGGCGCAATAGCCGACACTGGTGACTGGAAGTGGGTTTTTCTTCTAAAGTAAGTCTAGAACTGATGCCTTTCGCATCCGATTGAGGTGTTTACGATACACACAGCGTGCCGGGCGCAGCCATGGCGGGTGCTATCCTGGTTCCCTCCTTTCCTCGGGATAATACTGATTTTTCGAGCTCAATATTTCAAAGGATTGACTTTATCGGGTCACTCTTATCCATTGGTTCTGTCGTCATGCTGCTCTACGGCCTTCAGACTGGCGGTGCCGACCATCCGTGGAGCGACGCTAGTATCGTGGGCACGATCGTAGCGGGAGGTGTCACCGTCGTCATCTTTTTCATCTACGAATGGTTCATCCAGCGGAGGTCAGAAGCCGTCATAGAGCCGGTATTACCAATGCGTCTATCCAAGAACCCGCGAGTTGTATTCTTGTTACTGTATGTTCCTTCTGGTTCAAGCCAATCTAAGACGTCAACATCGCTGACAACGACGTACAGCACCGCCTTTTTCCAAGGCAATGTGTTCTACGCTGTCGTGATCAACATCCCGCAGCTCAACCAGATCGTACACCGAAACTCAGCGACAATGGCAGGAATTCGTCTTCTGCCTCTTCTTTTGACGTCTTCATTCTTTTCAATAATATCGGGCATCACCCTTTCGAAGACGACCCGTTTTGGTTGGCACACTATCGCCATCGGCTCTTGCGTATCGCTTTTAGGAGTCGGGCTGCTCATCGAGCTTCCCTTCAGCGACAGTGTTTTGGCCAGAACATATGGGTACGAAACCGTCATTGGCGCAGGCCTTGGCATCGCAATGCCGGTACTCATGATTCTTGGGAAAGTCGAAGTGGAAGACCGTGACAACGGTGAGTGATTCCGAGAGCAGAAGAGCGTTGAATGCTGGGAAGTGACGAACGATTGGAAACAGCTGTGATGATGGGTGCCTTTAACACCATCCGAACCATGGGCGGCTGCATCTCTCTTTCGGTGTGCTCGGCAGTCCTGCACAGTGAGACGCCTGAGCGACTCCATTCACTGCAGGTGCCTGGCAATGTCGTGGAGGCACTTCTTAGCTCTCCCACCACCATGCTGCCCAAGATCGACGAACAAATGGCTTTGACGGTGCGCCAAGCTTACAACGATGTTTATCGACTTCAGTGGATCGCTGTAACCGCGTTTGGTATCGCTCAGATTTGGTTTGCTTTTCCTCCGTTGTTCTTTCGGAACGAGAGTTCAGACCTTGAGTCGGCTCCACCAACAGCCTTAGGAGAGGATCCGAAGGAGGCAGACAAATCGGCAGTGCCGAGAGGCAATGTTTGCTTCGTGAAGAATTGGCCCTGATGGGGGTGGATTTGAAATAAGGTTAATGTATCTCAGCGCTCTATCCCGATTAATGAAATCAAACCGAGGAGGTATATTTAATTATTTAGCTAATATTTAATGCTATATTTGATTACTTGACTGAGTGCTTAACTAATAAAATAAAATACTGAACCTAGAAATTATATAAGGTCTCTAGAGGTTCTAATCTACATATACGTATAGTATTAAGTAGTATATATCTCTCCTCATTAATTCACTTATATATCCTAGCGTCTAGAATAGAAGCCTTGATTACCTAATTTAATAGATCGACCTTCTAACTAATTTTAAGAGTATTAGATTCTCTCTAACATTAATGTTACGACCCGTTATGCAAGGATAACAACCAACCAGCCAGCTGGACGACGGACGGCCGGGGCAGGACATTTGTATTGCAGGATCACGGGAACACCAGGGACTCCCACGGAACGGAAGAACTATAGTACAAGTCATGTGATGATAAGATAAGGAGCGATCAGTGGAGTGCAGAAGGAAGCGCTCAGTGATCAGTTAGTCTTGCCAACTAATCGCGATCACTAATGCACAGAGGTGATTACCTAACAGCAGGACCAGAGGGAACTATTCGGGACTTATATATAGTATGGACTTAGGTCTCCAAGGACAGACTTCCATAGCTCTTTAGTAATCAACTTCGTGATTACCCTAATAGGTACTCTCAGCTTTATCTTATACTACGACCCCCTTGTGAGGACTATAACTAATTACCGTACTCCTTGAACCCTAAGATTCATCTAGCAACACAGCCCCGCAAGACTATACTATTAACCTAGCGTTATCCCTCAGCTTCTATTAGTAGAACCCTACTATTAGATAGCTGACTGTAATAGTTAATAGCTTTATTAATAGTTTTTGTAATACTTTTTATTAGAAAGGTTAATCTTGATTCCTTAGGAGGCCTGTATATAAGATTGTTTTCTCTCTCTTCCTCTCTCTCTGCTATAGTTATTCCAAATCTATTAGTTTGTAATAGACCTCTTAATATGTTAGTTGTAGCTATTAGATTAAGAGCCCTAAATCGCATATTTCTTATCCAGTGCTACTAGATAATAAAACCTTTGTACTATACAAAAGAATAACTATTTCCCCTTATAGGAATAATATATATTAAGACCTTATTTTAAGCTATATTATTCCCTCTATGTTTATTATTATAATTATTGTTATTTTATTATAGATTTTAATAATTCTAACTGCTCTATAAGCTTAGTATAGAAAAATATTATTATTTCTATTGTCCCTAAAAACCTCTCTACTACTTATACTAACTCCTGCGAACGCGAGAGTAGCTAGAAAGAGCTACTAACTAGCAGAATAATTATATTTATTTAACCTCCTATATATAAGAGACTTTAAAAAGCTCCTCTCTATTAAATATCTAACTATCTAAAACGAAATTTAATAGTTATATTAAGCGAAGTATTAGCTAATATATAATAATATAAGTGAATAATATTCTTTTACTAGTAGTACTGAGTTGCTATGTATAAAAATAATATATATTAGTATAATCTTCACTACTATTATATATAGTAAATAGAAGTACTAAATCTTCATTTAATTTATTTGCTTTGGTTAGCTACTCCTAAGTAGCTACTTCCCTTTATGACGTGTGTTAGATTAAGGGCCTAGAAGAGTATGTATAGAGGAGAGTTAGGCTGAATAACTGCTTGGTCCCGCGCGGCCTTCTCGCCGACTCTAGCGGGCTAGGCCTAATAAGACTACTCGCTAAATAGGAGTCCGCGGAGCAAAAGGGGTCTTAGAGACTACTCTTCAAGCACTAGTAAGATTTCATGTATAATATAATATACACAGCAATTATCATTCTTATTTTCATAATTAAGAGTCTAATATATACTCCTACTATAAATCTTACTCTAAAACCACTCTTTATAAAATATATGTTAATATAAATACTTTGAAGCTACGCAGCCATAATAACTAACCTCTTTAAATCAAACTCTTATTAGTAAAAAGCTTTTAGACTAAACCTCTAAGATAATATTAACTTCTATACTATTATTCTAAGTATCATTAGCTATAATAGGAGATTATAAAGGGTTATATAGTAATTACTTATACTTTATGAATAGGAACTATAATAAAAAGATTTATAAGAATACTGGTATTATTATAATTTCAAGCGGTTTATACTCAATTAAATATAGCGATTAGCGCGCGTAACTAAAAGTAAATTAGAGAAGAAGTAATTTAAACTACTAAAGATCAGTAGAAAATAATATATAGAACAAAATAAACAAAGTAAACTCTAGAAGAAATTAGAACTAGCTTTATAGTATATAGTAATCTTTAGAACAGTATATTAAATTAAGACTTGAAAAGTATACATATAGAGGATAATTAAACTAAATACTTATTCAGCTCCGCGTAGCCCTCTTATCAAGTCTAGCGCGCTAGGCTTAATAAAGCTTCGCGCTAAACAGGGGTTCATATAGTAGAAGGGGTCTCAGAGACCGCCCCTAGGGCTCTAGTTAGATTCATACACAACACAATATATACTACGGATAATGCTCTCAATCTCATAACGTGGACCCCAAAGGTATAACCGTCCAGCAGCACCGGGTGTAATAGACTCTCATGAGAACTGAAAAAAAGTTTATTGATTGGTTCGTCTGCATACAATTTTCACTGCCTTCGAACCTTCTGTTCGTGCTAAAATCCTGACCGAACTCCAAATACGATGTACAAACTGCAACTACTCATTCGGCCACGATCTTTGAAACAATCTTCTCACAAAACGACAGTAGCGAGGACGCGTTCATGATGTCAACCGTGGTCACCAACGCCCCCAGCTCGTTGCGCACCCAATTACGCACCTCGACCGCGGCCAACGAATCAATGCCATACACCGACAGGGGTCGAGCAGGATCCATCGGCTCCGAGAGACGGAGCATGCGGACGAAACACTTGTTCACGATATCCACTAGAATGATGGATCATGTCAGTACATGTGCATATTGAAATTCAGGAGGAAGAAGAAATAAGATACGGGTTTGCGTACCTGTCGCTGCCACCTGTGCCGTAGTCTCAGCAGACTTGGACTTCAGGAGGAGCAGCAGCGCCTGCACGTCCGCATTGGCACTGTTGCCGCCGCTCTCGCCGGCAGCCCTGCCACCGGCGGAACCGGTCCGCAGCGTCGCGAACCGGGCGTCTTGCAAGAGTGCCGAGTCAGCGGGCTGCGGCGCGACAATGCCAGTGACCATCTGCGTAGCCGACGGCGAGCCCGGGAACCGGCCGGCCTGCAGAAGGATGGAGAAGTAGAGAATCTGCCGCAGGAGGCCGTTGTTGATGCCCTTGAAGGTGCGGCCGTCAAAGTGCTTCTCTTGGAAACCATCGTTATTCGCGATGAAGCCGTCGTCCTCGATGACGCCCAGGTCGATGGAGCACGCGGCCTGCCCGCGCCGGCGGCGATAGGCGGCGAAGGAGTCGAGGAAGACGTTGGCGGCGGCGTAGTTGGCCTGTCCGCGCTGCCCGACGACGCCGGAGATGCTCGAGAGCATGGTGAAGAAGTCGAGTTCGAGGCCGAGCTTCTCCGCTGCGTCGTGGAGGTTCCACGTGCCTTGGATCTTGCAGCCGACGGCTTGGTGGTACTCCTCCAGTGTCATCGAGTCGAACGGTCGGTCCTATGTGAGAATGGTGTTAGAAATCGGTTTGTCTCTCGCCTGCGAGAAAAAAAGACTTACCCGAAGGACCATTGCACCTTGGATAATACCCCCTACTGGGAACGACGTCTGGTTGAATGCCCGTTGGACGTCGCCCTTGCTGGTCACATCGGCGGTCAGGAGGTCGATGCTCGATCCAAGGGCCTTGACCTGCTTGACGATGGAACGGGACTTTTCGTCTGTATGCCCGCTCCTGGAGATAACCGCCAAGTGTTTCGCGCCGCTCTTGGCGAGTTAGATGGCGAGCGCACCGCAGAGACCGCGGAGGCCGCCTATGATGAGATAGGTGGCATCGTCTCGGAAGTGGAGAGTCTTGGGGGCCCGCCGGACCTTTGTACAAAGCCGTGTAAGTTACAAATTCGATCAAGGTCTTGTGGTTAGACGGATAGAAACTCACAGGAACAGATATCCTGGGCTCAGGACCATCCGAGATGACGACCTTACCAATGTGCTTACCCGCCCGAAGGTAGCGCACCGCGTTGGCCACGTCGGCAAAGGAGAAAATGTGGATGGGGTTGATGGGTTTGATGTGGCGCCCTTCCAGCAGTTCAAAGAGCTTGGCCATGAGACTTCAACAGAACAGGAGGGGAAACCATGTTACTCTTCCAGTACGCGGCATCTGGCGTTTCGGTGAGGACCTGGCCGGAGACAGAGCTGTACATCTTGGCCGTGGTTTTGCTAGAAGTTGTGTTGGTGGTGCTCTCATTCAGCATCTGCTCGTACACCTCTCCAATCGGCGCCATGTAGTCCGAGTGGTACGCCGCATCGACCAGCAGCAGCCTGGCAAAGTGGCCATCCTGCTTCAGGCGTTCCTCGAGAGTCTTCAGCGACGCGGCAGCGCTGGAGAGAGTGAGACTGCTGGGGCTGTTGTAGCAGGCAATCTGAGCCTTGCTCTCTGGCTCCATGTACTTCTTGACCGTCTCGACATCGACGCCGACAGCCAGCATGCCCAGTGGCTCCTTGGGAAGGAACCTCTTGGTGGCTTGACCACGGTAATAGGCAATCTTGATGGCGTCGTCTGGTGTAATGAGGCCAGCAGCAGCAGCAGCCGCAATTTCTCCAGACGAGTGTCCCACCACTGACTCGGGACTGATTCCCCAGTCCTTCGCCACCTCCAAGATGGCTAACTGCAAGGCGGTCACGAGAGGCTGGGAGTACTCTGGCTGTCGCAGAGCCGCAGAGCTTCTTTCCTCCGTCAGCTCAGCAAGTAAACTCCATTTAGGAGGGTCAGGAAGCTTCTGGAGGACCTGGTCGAGCTCCTCAATCACCTCTCTCGCCTGCGGGAAGGCCTTGACGAGAGCCGATCCCATCTGCGGCCACTGCGCTCCCTGACCGGTAAAGACAAATCCGACCCGCGGCTTCGAGGCAGCCTTCTGACCGAACTGAAGCTTCCCCTGTTCGATGCTGCTGCTAGAATTGCTGACCAGGAAAGCGCGATAGTAGTGGTGGCTTCTGCGCTCTGAGAGGGTAAAGGCCAGGTCGTCGATGTCAACCGCGACCCCGGGATTGATCAAATGCCCCGAGAGGGCGCTGATGTAGCTCTTCAACGACCCCTGATCATTCGCGGACAAGACGAGGATCTTTGACGGGGCATCCTCGGCGATGATCACATCTTCATCGTCGTCATCGTTGCCGAAGAAGTCGGAGGTAATCTCCTTGTAAGAAGATACGTGGGTTGCGAAGGGGGCGTTTTCCAAAATGGCGTGCGCGTTGGAGCCGCCGAAGCCAAATGAGTTTACACTGGCACGGCGAATGTCTAGTGATGTCTTTGGCCACTTGATGGACATGCGTGTCGGACGAACACGGGAGCCCGAGAAGTCGATGTTGGGGTTAGGGGTGACGAAGGTCGGGTTCCCGGGGATGATGCCATGCTCGAGCGCGAGAACGACTTTCATCAAGCCCGACAAGCCCGCGGCAGCCTCGGAGTGGCCAATGTTGCTCTTAATAGACCCGATAACGAGGTCCTGACCGGGCTCGCGGGTGCCTGCGAATACGGAGGCGGCACCCTTGACTTCGATCGGGTCTCCGGCGGGCGTGCCGGTACCGTGGCACTCCAGGTATTGTGTATCGTTGAAGTTCTTGATGCCAGCGTTGGCGTATGCCGCTCTGATGGCTGCCGACTGGGCTTCGGCGCTGGGACTTGCGATTCCGGGTGTTCGGCCGTCGCTATTGGTTGCGGTGCCGCGGATGACGGCGCGGATCGGGTCGCCGTCTCGCAGGGCATCGTCTAGACGCTTCAGGTAGACGACGTTCATGCCCTCTGCCTTGGCATAGCCATCTGCCTTTGCATCGAAACTGTGGCATCTGCCCGTGGCTGACTGCGTCATTCGCATCATACCGATTTCTTCGTTGTGCTCGGGAGTAAGCCACAGACTGGCACCGGATACCAGCATGCCATCTGCTTGGTGTGTGTCGAGGTAACGGCAGGCAACCTCCACGCCGACAGGACTGGCCGAGCATGCTGAGTCCACCGTCATACTAATGCGAGGATTGGTTATCAGCCTGCTTTGCCCCGAAGACCTCGGGTTCGCTACCGATTTTTGACTCACCTGGGACCATGGATGTTGAGGAAGTGACTGATTCGAATACTCAGAATGGACCAGGCCACACCTATCGTTGCGGATTCGGAACGGTTCTCGGGGTCCCGGCTCTGCATAGAGGCATAGTCTATCCAGTACGAAGTGTCAGTACGACGTAACATTGGTTAGAACCGGGAGAAGTTATCTTCAGGTTAGTCACTTACCCACGATATTTGTGCCAACGAGGCATCCGACTCGTTTGCCACTATGTCGCTTAGGTGTGGCCAGATCACCCGCCGCCGTAAGGTCGCATGAGGAGCGCGGGCAAGGTGAGCAAGGTGAGTTGGTATAGAATCTCAACTCACGGGCTACGGCATGTTAGTATCTGTTACCAGGAAGATATTAAGAGTTAACAGTTGGACAGTGTACGCTTCATTGGTGGCTTGCATTAGTATGTTTCAGGCTACCCTCCCTCCTCCCCAACCATCCATCCATCGATCCATCCATCGATCCATCCATGCATCCATCCATCCATCCATCCACTATCCGTCATCTATCCACTATTCGTCATCCTTCCACTATCCGTCATCCTTTTCATCATGTCTTACTATATAAGATAACTAGGGGAATATTTGAAAAGAGTTTACCCTCAACTAGTCAAAATAGCATATATGACGGACCTAGCAGTCTAATGGGCTGGATTATATTGCAGGATAACAGCTACTCCCTACTTCATGCTGACTACTTTTCATGATGTCCTTGTTTATTGCGGACGGCTTGTCGACCCTCCGCCTCAATTTTCAGAAACGTTCACTCTTCAGAAGCTTGTCCAGATGGTAGGCCAGAGAGTTCATAAGTATACTGGTAATCCGTGTCGCAATGAGCCCGAGAAAAAAGAGCAGCTATGCATAATAGAGTTGTTTAACTACATACTCAACTCTATCGCCTCTAATGTCGTCACTTATAGAGATACAACTCGGAGCATTATAGATGACCTTCGTTCCTGTGTGGTGTTCCTTGGTCTTGAAACCACTAAGCTTACTATAGGGGACTTCAAATCAGATAGTTGGTTGAGCAGCTTTCGATCTGTCGGCCTGTGGCCGGATGAGGCACTGGTATGTTGCCCAGCAATCCGAAATAGTTAAGAGCTAATACCACCATTTAGGTAGAGGTGCCTTAGAGATTAACGACCAATCTGAAGATAACGCAGATTCAAGATCTCTGCAGCTTCATTAGCGATACCTATAAATTATGGGAGCCCGTGGAAATTTATTCTCTCCATGATACCCAAGCGGTGGTCGTCTGGTACGCAGTTGGTTGTTCCGTCGACTTGGACATAAGGAAGTGGGACGGCATGAGCATAGATATGAGTACTCTGACATTGTTTCGGACCTGCTCAATGCACGCACAGCACCAGGCCAGCTCAATTTTTGCGATCCTGGCAATCTTTTCATGTTATCGAATTTCATCATCATCAGGAGCTACCCTGCCCTCGCAGTTCGGGCCTAAACTGGCCTCTCGCGGGGAAGGGTCCATCCTTACGGATATCAACGATCTCTTAGAGGGCAACATAGAGGCTACGACGCAGAGTGAAGGAGTCAGTCAAAGATAGGGGTATTTCGGGTTCAAATTTTTCTCTGGCCCCCCTTTCTTAACTTGTGGGGGCCCTTAACTTATCTAGAGGTTACCTAGTACCTCTCTAGTTATATAAGCTTCCCTTAAAACCCCCTTAAAACTACCTCCTACCTCTAAACTATCTGGGACGCAGGCTACTAGGGCCTCTTTAGCTTGTAACATAATCCCCCCTCTTATAGGGTCAATCCCCACACTATTACTACTAGACTACTTAGTAATTACCTCGTAGTAACCTTTTTTCCCAGACTATAGTTAATAAATATCTAGAACTTAGCATCCCTTATTCTAGTAGTATTAACTTTATAAGTAGCTAGATAGCTTAGAGAAGTAACTAACTTAGTAATTAAGCTTTTATCCTCAACCCTAGCCGCTCTTATATCTTCTACATAGCTTAGAGGAGTAGCTAACTAGTAGGTAGGCTTCTATCTATAACCCCTAGCCGCTCTTATAGCTTCTTTTCTACTTAGGATAATTAGATAACTTAGAGGAGTAGCTAACTAGTAGATAGGCTTCTATCCTCAAACCTAGCTGCTCTTATAGCTCCTACTTCCTCCACAGAGTAGGATAGCTTTGAGGAGTAGCTAACTAGTAGGTAGGCTCCTATCTATAATCCCCAGCCGCTCTTATAGCTTCTGCTCTATTAGTCGCACCTTCCTTTCATAAGTAGAATAAAAGTAATATTTATTTAATATTATTTTTACTATACTAAAATCATCTTCTAAATTAAAGTTATTGCATATTATTAATTAACTTTTAGTTGCTTTATAAAGCTTTAGAATTAATACTCTCTTTATTAGTAAATAGAGTCTTTACTTATTATAGTAGTTATTAAGTAGTTATCTCTTAGTCACCTAGTAATTCTTTATATTAATAACTTTAATAATATCTTAATCCTAAGGTGTTTATTCTTTTAAATACGTAAGTACTAAGTATTTAGTATTAAGTCAAAGAGGTATAAATATCCTATGGATAACCCTATTCCTATAGTACCCTAGTATATTAGAGGTAATAATTAGTCTGCGAATTATCTAGTATTGGGATGGGACAAGATGGCTTAGCTGTTTAGTCAGCAGGCCCGCTATCAATGGGGTCCAAAACGGAAGACTGCAATGCGGGCGATCACATTCATCATGATAATCATCATCCATAGTCTTTTTTAGCCTCAAGGGGGCTCATACCTTAATAATCCATATATGATTTCCACGATATCTCTTTTATTTCAAGCTTAATTCTTCTAATTCTTTCTAATTAGATCTGCGAATCGCTACGCGCATCTTTTAAGCCTACTTTTATTATTCCTATCCGTTTATAGGTAGTATTATGTTATTTGCTATCTTTGTAGTCCCCACCGGGCTCCTGCTCTTCCTAATAGTGCCTAGAGGCGGATCTTTTTGCTCTTTGCCACAACCCTCAAAGGTTTCTAAGAGAGTGGGGTGCCTTCTGTTACGGTCAGCTATCCGACAGTAGGGTTCTGCTAACAGAAGCTGAGGGATGACGCTAGGTTGACAGTGTGGTCTTGCTATGCTGTGTTGCTGAATGAATCTTGGGGTTCCAGGAGTATAGTGATTAGTTATAGTCCTTATAAGGGGGTTATAGTATAAAATAAAGCTGAGAGTACCTATTGGAGTAATCATGAAGTTGATTGCTGAAGAGCTATAGAAGTCTATTCTTAGGAGTCCTAAGTCTATACTATATATAAGTCCTAAATAGTCCTTTTCACCCTTATTACTAATCACTAATTAGGTACTAGTAATCGCTTAGTAACTATAGGTGAGCGCTCAGTAGTTGCAGGTAAGCGCTTAGTAGTTCTTACTACACGCTCAATCTTATTTTATTATTATATAACTTACACTATAGTTCTTCTATACTATAAGCATCCTAACGTTCCTATAATCCTATAGTATAAATATTTTGCCCTAGCTATCTAATGCCTAGGTGGTTTAGTTAGTTATTATCCTTATATAATAGGTTATAATATTAGGTCTCTCTTCTAAAGGTCTTATCCTCAAGACCTAATATAAGTAGGTCGTTAGTCCCAGGTTGGGGACCTATTAATTATACATCCTGATTTACTTATAATACTAATACTATATTAGGTTGTATTCCTAAAAATCCTATAATCTCCACGCTTTATTATTATTATTATTCTTTAAATATCGCAGAGAATGGTTTTAAAGTTATGCCTTACTATTATTATTATTCTAAAGGCCTGCGTTATAAGATATTACTTAGGTCCTTAGTTTATAGCAAGTATATTACTATTAGTAGCACCTATTATTTATATAATACTTCTAATAATACAATCTATTAATATTTATAATATCCTTTATTTATTATTCTATTACTAATTCGTTTTTATAGTAGAACGCCTAATAGTTAAGTCTTAGCATCTAGATAATAAAGAGGAGGAGATGGAGGAATTATTTTAAAGGAGAATAGAAGCACTATAGAAGGCGCAAGCTAAAGTAAATAAGATGCTTACGAAGCTGGATCGCGTTTATAAGGCTAAGAGGATAGTTTTCAAGAAGGGTTATAAAGAGACTTCTATAGTAGCTACAGAGAATAAAGGGTTAGGGGGTTCTTCTATTAAGCTTCCTTTAGTTCATAAAGCGTAATTAATAGGGGGTTTTAGTGTAGTGGATTTAGATATAGTCCTAGGGGATTAGAATTCTGGCACCCCAAACTTTTTATTAGGTGAGGCGTCCTAGTTTACTAGCATCCCTAGTTATATAAATAGGTTAGAATCTCGCGGTTAGTCTTATTGTAGTGGTCTAATTATTAGTTAGGGTTAAATAAATTAGGTCTTATTTCTATATATTCCCTAGGGTGTAGATACTATTTGTGGTTTATTTATTTTTTATTGTTCCTAATATATGCGGAGTTAATCTTACGCGTATTTAAGGTTTATAGTTAGTTCCTATATATTATCTTTATATCTATAACCTAGCTATTTAATAAGGTATTAGGTTTTATTTTTATTTTTAATATAGTTAATAATTTATTTTGATTTTATATTCCAGTTCATTTAATTCCATAATGATAAGGTTATTTATTTATAATCCTTATGGTACTAGTTTGAGAAATAAAATATAAAAGATTAGATAGCACCTCATAGTATCTAGTAGTGAGAGTTTATAGCTAATATCTAATAGTTTTTTATTAATTTGAAATAGTCCAAGTTTTTTGTAGTCCAATTTGTTGCTTAGTTATTTGGTTTTGATGTTTTATTGGGTGAGGTAGATAGTATCTCCCTCCTTCAGAGTTAGTCCCTTAACTCTTTTCTTATTAGCATATTTGCGCATTTATTTGCGCATGAATTTGATGTTCTTAGGAAGGTTTTATTGGATTTCCCGAATTCTCCTAATATCTGCTATAGCTTTAAGTGCTGCTAGGCCTTATTGCGGTTCTCTATATGTGGTGGGGTTACATCTATAGTTAAGATAGAATAGTAATTCTTTTATACTTTCTCCTACTGCACTATTATAGGCGAATTAGGCTATTAGTAGTAGTAATACCTAATTA
>JAXCEF010000683.1:0-21209 GCA_037178605.1 Colletotrichum euphorbiae | reverse complement strand
GGGGGGGAGGTGGGTAATATTACGGCGTGGCTATAACTAGCCTGAATTTCAGGTTATGTAACTACTAGGTTATATAACCCTTAGGAGGTTCTAACTTATAGCGTGGGATTTAGCTAGGTTAACCTTTAGGTTATATAACCGCTAAGTCATATAACCCACAAAGGGCTCTTCACTTTATAAGGCCCACGCTAGCCCACACATAGATTTTTCCCTTCTTCAACTTAGAATCCATTTAATATAGCGTAATTGAAGCGCGCTAGCCTTTGCTCTTTTGTTATTTGTAATATATATTTAAAAGTTTAGTATCTAAGAAGAATGTTTTTTATATAGTTTAAATTATATAATTATTTTTATATTTAATTTAATTTAATACCTAGAAACTTTAAGATTATATATTAAGTTTAATATTAGGGAAGAAATTTATTCAAAAATTATATTGATGTATTTCTAATAACTAATATACTAGTTCTATTTCTATACTATTTGCTCTTAGTATGTATATTAGAATAATCTTTTAAACGTTTATAAAACTAATTTCAATATCTATTATTATAATATTATATAGTATATAAGATAATCATGTATTCAAATCTTATACTGTGATGGGCCAGAAAGCCAGTGGGATGCGAAAGTGATAGTTGTGGCACGGCTGTTGTATTGGGGAAAAGACTACTCTAGATGCATGCGGCACGTGCGCGTATATATACATGCACGGGCTTACATCATCCCAGCTTTACCAGCCATGCGCGGGGGTGGCCAACCCACGTATCCTTCACAATACTATGTTCCTTTAAGTTTTTTTTGAAACTTTTTATTATTATTTTAAGTTTAATTATTTAGATGTTAAAAGCTTTGTAAAAAGCTGAGAAGTATTTAGGAGAGGGGCGCCGAATATCTAAAATGGGATGCCGAATATCATACCCCTTCATATATAGAAAAGCTGATGTGGAAGAGGCAAAGTGCAGCTGGGATAGACCAAAGAGGAATTATTTGGGGGGGGTGGTTGTTGGCGGTGGTCTTGGATTGATGGGTGAGGGTGACTCTGAATGCCGACGTGTTGTGGGGTGGTATGAACCGGGAGGGCGGATTCGCACAAGGCACTGCGTACTCGCATCTGGATGTGGATGGGACTCGGGATGGAATGCCACGCGATTGAGACAGACGGCTGGAACAAAGGGGTCGATCGTGCTCCCGTCCATCATCCGGATGACAATGGGATGAAGGTGTCCACGAGGCCATTTAGGCATTGAAAGACAGCAGGCACAGTAGAATCCAGGGTCAGTTCGTCCCATTGGCGTTTAAGGCAGGCACTAAGGTCCGGGTAGAGTTTCACTTCAATGGGCAGCAACAACAAACACATGGACATCCTGATATTGACGGCGGATTTTCCTTTCTTTTCGTTTGATTCTCTTAGGTACCTCACCTTCTTCCATAACCAAAAGGTAGGTGTTGAAGGTAAAAGATCAGATAAGCACCTCCTTTCATTCGGTAGCGGACTGCAAGCAAACCGCAGACCGGTGAGATCTGAGCCAGGCAGGACACATCAAAAAAGCAAGCACCAGGAGCCACGGCTTTTCTCTCTCGCGTGGATTACCAACTCGATGCACGTTGCTTGAAGGCGCATGGCACTTCTCACCGTCAGCTGTATGTGCAGTCGCCTTGCGCCTGTAGGGATGGGCAACGATGAGTTGCGCCGGCTCTGCCTTGCCTGAGCTTCAGCTTACCTTGCCTTTATAATTTATTACCTTTAGGTAGGCTTGGTCAATCAACGTAATTTGGTCAGGTGCCCCGATTTCTGGTTCACACGGCACATTGAAACATGGCGGACGGATGGGTCCTCAACGGACGCGGTGTAAGGTGCCTTGCTGTGAGAGAACAGCGATGCGAAGGGAGAAAGGACGGGAGGTGTTACCGGTAGAGAGAGCCGACGAGGTGCAATTTAGGTAATGGAGGCATTCATGCTGCTGGATCTGCTTACCTCACCATCCCTTCCTTCCTCCTTTCCTTCTCGCATTCCTCGTCCTAGGCAGGTAAGGCAAGGAAGTGTACTTCGATACCTATCAGGTCATGGCTTCGTTTCCAACCTAGGTAGGCAAATGGAACTTGCACGTATCAACAAGTATCCTTCCGAACCTGGAGCCTTGCTCTTTGAAGCCAGGTGCGGTGCGTGCTAAGATATTGGCCAAAACATGGACCCCTATGACAATGAATGTGTAGAATGCGGGAAACTGAACGGGACGCAGCGACCTTGGCTCTCCCTGCCTTACCGACCGTACCGTACCGTACCTCCCTTACCTTACCTACTTTCCGTCCCACCGTCTACTCCTAGGCCTTCCGACGATATTCTGGTCGCCTTCCTCTCTTCCCCTCGCTCGTTCCCAGCGGTTCTGCTTTCTCTGTGTCCCATCACTTCAACCTAAGGTATTGGGGGAGAAAAAGTAACCAGGTTGTCTTGCCTCTCGCCGGGGTACATGACTTATCATCCCTTCAGCTAAGTATCGTTCATGGGGAAGTTATCTCACCAACCTCCGCTTCGTTGGTTTGAATAGCTTCGTTCCATCTGCAGGCACTGCAGCTGCGCCGTTGAGCTCCCATTGGTAGTGGTATCGATGTTGGTCTATCATACCTGTACCTACCTACCTAATCGCCGCACCGCGCCCTTTCGGGATCTGATGTAGGGTACTGTGAGTTTGATCCCTTCGCTTTGCAGACTTCAATACTCGAAACTCTTGCTTTCGCTTTTCCTTTTGCTTTTGTGCTATTCCCAACTCCCATGCTCTGGCATTGAACACCAAGAACCGCCCCTCCCCCCCCCCCAACTGGCCGAGGTACCGAATACCACGTCGCCGTCCTCCTCCCTTGGTCGACTCGCAGCCCCCAAATCCCATCTCCCCAAATCTGCTAGTGCCACCTGGGATGTATCATGTTTCTGTCCCCCTTGCACGTACACTACACCAACGTATCTCGCCCCCATGTTTGTCGCTTGCTTTTTCCATCCGTGACCAAGGCCTCCCTCCACTGACATTGGATATCTCGCTTGCCAGCTAGCCTGGACTTCAGTCTTCGCCATCTTCCCTGCCCTGATCCTCCCTGGTTCCACAGGCCTTGCCCGATTGCCTGTCCGACCCTGGAGCTTGAGACAGCCTTAATATGCCTGTCGCGGCAGCACACTTGCTGAACATTCTACGAAGCAGCTAGCAGGACAAGCAGCGACATCCTTGGTGATCGATTCCACCGTGCCGAACATCTAATCAGCAATAATACTAAGGCCCCCGAGCCCATCTCCGTTCTGGGTCCTCAGAATTTGCGACGAAGAAAAAAGAAGTGGGAAATCGAAAAAGCAATTAAGACCACTTCAAATCCACTCGAGCAGTCGCGTGTTTTACTAATACGCTTTCTCTCTCTCTCTCTCTCCTTTGCTCGCCTCTACCGCTGCGCACTGCCTCTTGAATCGTCTCCGCACTCTCTGCGCCGTTCCCGTCGTTGTCGCTCTCGCCTTCCTGAGGCGCTTCCCCCCTTCTCTCCTCCGCATCGTCCGTCTATTTCACCGTCGCCATCCCACAGATAACTTTTTTTTCGACGCGACCCCGACCCTTCCACCACCTGTGCGACTTTGACTTTCGCGACACCCGAACACCGTACGAAACCGAACTGTCTTGTCTCCCCGACTCGAACGGCCGCTCTTTCCTGCAACCCTGCATCATCCCACCTTGGACCTGTGGATCTACTGTCAACAGATTCCCCGCTCTCGACCTCCCATCCCGCTGCTGATCCATTCTTCTCCCGCTCGTTCGCTCGCTCTGCCTTGCCCTGGGCTGGCATGATTGTTGGCACCACACCGCGTGGCATTCCCAAGTCTCCCCGAAATTATCGGAGCTTGCTCGCTGTGCACCATCTCCTCATCGCAGAAGCTGAGTGTCTGTGGTTCAACGACAACCGGCGTCACTTTCAGTCCGCTGGCTTTACGACCACCTTTGCAGCCGTGGTATCCATTCACGATCTCCAGGGCGAACAGCCTGCAACTATTATGCTCAGTGCTGTGTGGCAGCATACATTTCAGCCTCGGAAGCAGACTCGAACCCATCAGGATCTAATCGCCGGAAGACGCAGGAAGCGCACAAGGAAGGATTTGGGGATCTAGACGTGGTGGGACGTCAAGGTGCAGCTTCGGGAAAGACAAGAACTACCGGCACGCACACAGCATCACCAAACCTCAAATGCGGGCAATCCCCAAATGAGGACAAATCATGGAATGAGCATGGCACCACCAGGCATGGAAGGACGAACCTACCACAACGGTGGTCACAACGTCACGTCGCGCCTCGAGTGGCCTCAGAGCCAAGGCCAGACCTTATCCGCGGACTCGTCCTCCCGTGGCATGGAACGCGCTTCGACGACCAGCTTGCGCACGTCGTTCCGCTCCAACGCCCCGTCGAACCCTACGATACGCGCCGTAACACCTGAGTACCACCACCCCGAAGTCTCGCCGGCAGTGTCCGCCAGCTCCGTTTTCGATTCGGCTGTCACAACTCGTGGCTTTGATACGATTTCCCCTCAAACCTCTCCGAGATCTATACCGGGGGACTTTCCGAGACGGCAGGGAATGGTGTTCAACGATACATTTGGTGGTAGCACGTACGAGAACACCGACTCAACTAGTCCGCCGCTGAGGCAGCCTAGCAATTTTCGCCCGCGAACGCATACCATGGACGGCGCTTTGAGACAGCAGTTCTTGAACGCGACCGCAAGGGAGGGTCGACCGCGCTTGGGATCTTTTTCTTCCTCCGGGTCGCAGCCGCTCTTTGACGAAGCCCGTTCGCCGCCTCCGCCTGTTGAGTCACTTGGATTTCCGTCCGTCATTCCCGCTCGTCATTCCGAAATACCTGCTGGGGCCGCAAACAGCTTGAGAGAAAAAAAGTCGTCGAGCAAACGACTGATTAAGCGCCAATCCTCGCGACCGACCACACCTCCAGCCACAACGCCTTCGGTCGATTCACTACCAATCCCTGTTCCGACGGAGAATGCTAACAACATTCTACTTCTGATGAAGAATCTATGTGGCCGGATGAGAGGCGAGATTGAATATCGAACCGAAACCTCGGGACACTGGCAGTTCGGTATTGCCTACGTGGAAGAAGAGAAGGGGTCCCTTATGTTTGATTCTGGCAACGACGGGCCTTTCCATTTCCCCCTCGTATCTGATCTGCGAGGATGCCGTATATCTCCTATGGATTCGCCGGAAGGCAAGAGATGTTTGGAGATTTCTTCCTGCACTCAGCCTCCAGTAGATCTCCTCATACACCCACTTCTCATAGAGGAGCGTGACTTATGGCTCGCAGCTCTTCTATGCTGGCAACAACTGCGACCTCCAAAAGTCAAACTATCCAATGCGAACCGGAATCCAACCCCAACGTCTTTACGCCCAGCAGTAAGACGACGCGGCTCTGAAAACGGGACACCCAAGACAACGAACGCCCTCATCAAAGTTGGACAGGTCAGGCTCTGGGACAAAGGTCTGGCAAGTTCCCCAAGGGCCATCGTCAAGAGGCCTTCGACTAGGGATCTGAGATCGCCGAATCCTTCATGGCGGATCGTATCCTGCCTTCTCCAGGAGAATGGTGAGCTCAGGCTAACAACAAACGACGGCGATGCTGTCATTGCGGTTGTCGAACTTTCTCAGCTTTCGCGTTGTGCCATTCAGCAGCTCGATAGATCTGTTTTGGACGAGGAGTATTGCATCGGCGTCTTTCCGCACTACTCTACCATCTCTACGCAATTATCCATCTTCCGACCCGTCTATATAGCGCTGGAGAATCGACTTCTTTTCGAAGTTTGGTTCGTCCTTTTGCGCGCATTTGCCCTGCCAGACATTTTTCTGTTGGACTCTCCTTCTACCGAATGTGCTGTGGAAGTCACGGATCTGGATTCTGATCCGTCGGGAGAAGTTTTCAGAATCGAGAAAACCATAAGCTTAAGGGTAACGGAGGCGAAGCTGAAGCCTAAGATGTCCTCGCCGGACATTGGTTTCGCTGACCGACAGCCTAGAGACATGGCGGATCCCCTCGTCGGCAACTACTTGACTGAAGTGATTCTAGACGGAGAGGTTCGAGCACGATCGACGATCAAGACGGGAACGAAAAATCCATTCTGGAGGGAGGACTACCAATTTCTGGATCTTCCTCCAACCATGCCATTCCTCTCCATTGTCTTGAAGAGAGTCGACGGCAATCTGGAGAGCTGGAGCAACCAATTGCAGGCGTCTTTAGGACTTCCGAAGACGGGCAGCCTCACTGAGATTCTCTGCGGCTCGGTCGACATTCCGCTTGACCATGTGGAACCTGGCAAAGATCTCGAGAGATGGCTTGACATATATGACGAACGACAGCAAGTCATAGGCACGATGCTTGTCAAGCTTCACCATGAAGAATTGGTAGTCCTTCATTCTAAAGAATACCAAGCGTTGTCGACTCTTCTCCATAGCTTCCCGTCCGGTCTGACGGCTCAGATCGCCGAAGCTCTTCCCGGTAATCTCAGGCGTTTGTCAGAAATCTTCCTCAACATCTTCCAAGTATCAGGTCACGCCAACGAGTGGCTACAAACGCTGGTCGAGGACGAGATTGATGGTATCGGCGGGACCCAGAATCAGCTGAAGAAGTACCGCTTCAGTAGTCGGTTGAAGTCAAGCGAGGCTCTGGATTACCACAACGGGAGGGAGCAGATACTCCGCGACATGGGCAAATCTTTAGCTGGGGAGGCCAATCTACTTTTCCGAGGCAACACTCTGCTCACGCAAGCTCTGGAGTTTCATATGAGGCGATCGGGCAAAGAGTATCTCGAGCAGATGCTCATGGTCAAGATCGTCGAGATCAACGAGATGAATCCCAATTGCGAGGTCGATCCCAGCAAGCTCAAGCCAGGTGAAAATGTCCAGGAACATTGGAACCGTCTCATTCAGCTCACGACCGAAGTTTGGCAATGCATTTGCAAGGAGCCTACTAAGTGTCCTCCAGAGCTGCGGTCAATACTCAAGTACATCAGAGCTGTCGCCGAGGATCGCTACGGTGACTGGTTGCGGACTGTGACGTACACCAGCGTCTCCGGATTCCTTTTCCTGCGCTTCATCTGCCCGGCCATCCTGAGCCCAAAACTCTTCGGTTTGTTGAGGGATCACCCGCGTCCGCGGGCACAGCGAACGCTGACTCTTGTCGCCAAAGCTCTCCAGGCGCTGGGCAACCTTTCGACTTTTGGAAAGAAAGAAGAGTGGATGGAGCCAATGAACAGGTTCTTGGGATCCAACCGGCAGTCGGTCAAGGATTATATTGACACCATCTGCTCCATTCCGGTCGAGCGTAACAAGGTCGCTCTCGGGCCATCCTACTCAACTCCCATCACCATTCTCGGGCGATTGTCACCGACTGCACGGGAGGGCTTCCCTGCATTGCCCCATTTGATTGACCATGCCCGAAACTTCGCGGCGCTGGTTAAAATGTGGACTGAGGCAAATCCCATTGGCAATGGCGAAATACCGAAACCCACCGGCGGCGAAGAGGATATCCTCATCTTCAACGACATGTGCAATGGTTTGCAAGAACGTGCGGATCTCTGCTATTCCAAGATGGACGGTCCCGTTCACGACACGGCATCGCTTCCGGCATCTGAATTCGCTGATGCGCTGGACCACAGCCAGGCAATGATGGAGTCCATGAGCTTCTCAACGTACCATAACAACAACTCTACCACAAACTCCACCACAGCTTCTACTGTTTGGGTTGAACAAGACAACCTTGTTCCTCCTGGGTCAGCCGGCAGCGATGCAGCAGTCGACTCAACCTCGTCTCGGAGTCGAGAGCACCGTCGCGGCCGTGACAGAAGCTCCATGAGGCAAGGCTCGGGGCATTCAGACCATGGGACAGGACACTTGGCGACGCTCAAGCGCAATGGAAGAGCGACACGCCATATACTCTCTGGCATCATGAAGCCCTTTGCTCGCAGCGAATCCCCTGACTCCTCTCCCTCGATGTCCCGAAGCAAAAACTTTGAGCGAAACTGGAATACGGGTTACTGATGAAGGGCTTTTGTGTCAAAGCATACTGCAACCAATACCAAGAATCGCTCTAGCCTTTTTTTGGGGGGGGGGGTTTTTTCCTTTTCTTTTTGTCACCTACTCTCTCCACATACGAACACACGACCAAACAAACACACACACACACATAAAAGCCTACGGGCCAATGAACGAACAAAGTCTTTTTTTCTTGGCATTCTTACGACGAGGAGGAAATCTGGATACGTTTCGCATTAGAAGGCAATGGCTGCATCACCACACTCAAGAAAAGGGAGGCAAAGCCGGGTGTCATCGTTGGTTCAACTCTTTACCTCTTTACCCAGGCGTTTTCTTTTCCGACACGACCACTCAGAAAACGGGGAAGACAAAAACGGGGGGGGAGGGTTCCATTGCAATTGGTTGGAGGCTCGGGCTTGTTTTTTTCTTAATCTCGTGCTTATTGCTCCTTTTCTCCCGAATTTCTTTCACTCAAGCTTCCTTGGTGGAACGTAGCCTTCGCATCATGGGACACGAAGAATATACCCAAAACATTATGACTAGATACCGTGTGTCCTCGTCCAGATTGCCCCCCCCCCCCCCAACAACAACAACAACGTCACACGCTTCTACAAAAACGTAGAAACCCCTCATGTGTATAATGTAATGATATTGAACTTTGTTGGAGGTATCTACCCGGATCCTATGTTTTTTCTTTCGTATGAGCCATTTCCGTCGTCTCCGTACGCCCCTGATGTTACAATGAACTAACCCTGTTTTCTTTGCCCAGAATCTCAAATCGCTGCTTCTCTCGTCTTTTTTCCCCCACGGCAAGCCATACTCGGCTCATAGCTGCCCTTCACAGTTACGCCAACCACATGCCGGGAATTGCGGGCAATCTTGCCGGCCTCGTCTCTATAGAGCTACTCCGCCATCGCTTAACAGTCACATCGGCGAACTGGACGGAGACGTCCCCTGCTCCTTTTCAGAAAGGAAACCCTCTATTGGAAGAACTTCTTGTACGCAGCCTTCTCCTTGGCCGCGCGGGCAGCCGCCTTTTGCTTGACGGCGTTGAGTTCGTTGAGGACAACTTTGTCCTCGGGAACGAGCTTGTGGGCCTCCTCGAGGTCCTTGATGGCGCTCTCGTCGTCCTTGAGACGCACGCTGGCGAAGCCGCGGCGGTAGAGGGCCTTGGCGCGGTCGGCATCCTTAGTGCCGGGGACGTCGAGCGCGTAGCCGGCCGTCTTTGCGGCGTCTTCCCAGTTCTCGACCTTGATGTTGAGCAGGGCGGAGTTGTTGTTCAGGGAGAAGCGGAGGGCCTGGAGCTCCGCCTTGACCTCATCGGGCTCGTTGTCGAGCTCGGGCTCCTCGTTGAGGTAACGGAGGCCCTTCTGGTACTTGTCGAGGCCGGTCTGGAAGTCGCCAGCCTTGAAGGCCTTGTTGCCAAAGTCCTTGCAGGCGGTGGCGATCTTGAGCGTCTCCTTGGCGTCGGGAGGACTGGCGCAGTCCTCCGGGTAGTCCTCGTACTGGTCGCCCATGGCGTCGGGGGCCTTGACGTCGGCGGCGAGCGCGGCATCGCCGGTGAGCTCCCCGCAGTCCACAATGATCGCGTCCTTGACCGGCTTGTCACTAGCAGCGGTCGTGAGGTTCTCGATCTGGCGGACGACGGACTTGCCGTTGAGGACCTCGCCGAAGACGACGTGCTTGTTGTCGAGGTGGGGCGTCGGAACGGTGGTGATGAAGAACTGGGAGCCGTTGGTGTCTGTTGAGGGAAGGCTGTCAGTGCTACTGCTGCGGCTCTTTTCGAAAGAAACTGGGGAAGGCTCGTGTGGCCGCACTTACTGGGTCCAGCGTTGGCCATGGACAGGAGGAAGGGCTTCTCGTGCTTCAGGGGGAAGGCCTCGTCCTCGAATTTCTCGCCGTAGATGGACTCGCCGCCGGTGCCGTTGCCCGCGGTGAAGTCACCGCCTTGGATCATGAACTGCTTGATGACGCGGTGGAAGCCGGAGCCCTTGTAGTGGAGGGGCTTGCCGGATTTGCCCAGGCCCTTCTCGCCCGTGCACAAGGAACGGAAGTTCTCAACCGTCTTGGGGACCAAGTCGCTGTAGAGCTCCATGGTGATGCGGCCGGCAGCCTTGCCGCCGACGGTGATGTCGAAGAAGACGCGGGGACGCGTCGGCTTGGTCTTTTCGGCAGACATTTGGGGCGGTTTGCTGGTGGGGTGGTGGTTTGTGAGTTGGAAAGGGGAGGAGGTTTAAAGAGGGAGGTCTTGACTGTAAGTAGATCAGGCTGGCTGTAACGATGCGCTCTCGTACGAACGGTGCGGGGTAGAGATCGGGTGAGAATCTCTGGGGTATCTGGTAGCCGTTGTTCGATTTGAGCTCGAGGAAAAGCTTCAAGAAGGTGCGAAGGAGTAGCACACAAGGAAACTTGATTAGTTATCAGCTTAGAAGACGAACGTCTAAATTTTGATTGTGAAGGGATTTCAGCAAGGTTAAGAATACCTTGGAGCACTAAAGCTCTCTCAGCTGAGGTGGGGTTGCGATAGAAGTTTCTAGCTCCAACGAACGTCCAAGTCGCAGGCAGGCCCGGCGCGGGGCAGTTGGCAGTGGGGGAATTGGCGCCCGAAACCTTGCGCAATCCATTGCTTGGCTGCCGTTTGTCATTCGGCCTACGCGGGTAGGCAGGGAAAGCAGGACTGCTGACAGCTGCCAATCAGCACCCTCATTCCAAAAGCATCGAGAACAACAGTTTTCCATGTTGGGCAACCACAGTACTCACGGGGAACTTCTGACTTCACAGATCTACAGTGGTTCAATTGTCTATGTCTATCGGCAATACTTACGAAGAATGTGGAACGAATCTCATGTGCCTGGTCATTACTTAGGTGCAGGGTCTGTGTTGAGCTCGAGAGTGACAGGTCCGTCATTGACGAGGGCGACCTCCATCATTGCTTGAAATCTGCCGTCCTTTACCTTGTCTGCAGTATAGCCGTCCTGAACCTTTTCCAAGAAATGTTGATAAAGCCTCTTGGCATCTTCAGCTGGCGCTGAGAGGCGGAAGTCAGGCTTGTTCTTGTTGATCTTGGCAAACAACGTAAATTGAGAAACTGCGCGGTCAGAACAAAAGCTGTGTTCGATGATCAAAGTTGACATACCGCAGAGGACTTCGCCAGAGATATCCTGAACGTTCTTTTTCCACCTGCCACCAGCCTCATCATCCCACATTCTGAGCTTCAGCACCTTGGTCGCAAGAGATTCAGCTTCCTTTTCGGTATCGCCGGGGGCGACAGCAGCCAGGACGAGGACACCTTTGCCAATGGAGGAGATGACCTCCTTGTCTACTGTGACGGAGGCAGATAGGACACGCTGGATGATGGCTGTCGCAAACGAAGTCAACAAATGAGAACCTGCGACTCTCCATCAGAAGCTGCCTTGCCTTTCATCTTGAACTACCTTAACCGATAGGTCACTTAGGCACGTAGCGTATACGCTGTGCAAAGACAATTTCGGGGAGAGACAGGGAGCTGGTTTCAGAGCCGCGGACGACAGAAGCTTCAGATGCGCGGGACTGTCTGTCTCTTCAGACACTGATTGATTGACCGGAACGTGGAATCGCCTCAGCCGATGTCCGGATAAGGTCAAAATACCAAACGTAAATGAAGCCGCCTCGGGGTTTTTAAGGTGATAGCATGCAGCCAGCCAACGCCGTCTGAAGGTTGGAAAGCCACCAACCAAGCTTGCAGAGACCAAATAGCAAACAACAAGAAACCTAACCTAAGTGCCTAGCAGGTAGGCAGGCAGGCTAGCGACTAAGGCGTTCTGGGTTTGGTGGTACGGAAGGCTGCAGTCAGGGCTGTTTGCTTCAGTCGTTATGTGCAAGGTACCTAAGGTAGGAAGAGTTCTTCGAAGTCGATAAATCCCAGAAGCCTTGGATCAAGCAAGGAGAAAGTAAGGTAAGGAGGTCAATCAGAATAGGTATCTCAGTGAAGAAAAAGAATCATAAAGATAGATACTTGAGGTACCTTACCGTACCTTACTGAAGCTATTGGGGCCCAATAGGTACTTCAGGTCAGTTCCTTAGATAGGTAGTTTAATAGGGTGCGTGCAGCTTGGTGGCCAGGTGTCACATCCCTGAACGCGACTGTGGCAGGCTAATAGAAGCTGCTGGGCTGAAAGGGGCCGTGTCATCAGCGACCATATACGGTATGGACCAAGTAAGTCGCGACTTCCTTCAGATAGAGCAGCTGGAGAGTAAACCTGGAAAATAAGGGTTTGGGGTTGATTTTCCTAGCTAAAAAAAACAGCCATTCCAAACCAATTATCATCTCTGACGTATTTACAGCGCCCCAGGACGACGAACTTCTCCACTTTTATCCCCTTTGGCGGTTGTTTACCTAGTGCCTCACTTCATGCCACTACCACACCTCAGGTATCTGGGACGTCCCACCTTTGTCGCACGGCTTTCTCCCACGCCTCCAGATGGGTGGTCTTTCTTCCGCAGCCTCAAATCATCAAACAGCCGCATCAGCTTGTTGTGAACAAATTTGAATCGCGCAATCACCGATCGCTGCAATCTACAGCGCAGGAGTCGTCACGCGAGGCGCACACAAATTTTCCCAAATCTCCATCTCGCAACCATCATTCACGATCAGCGGTCGCACACCACGAGCCTTGAGCTTCGATCCGAACACCGTCACCCGTTGTCATCCAATACCCACACATTTTGACGTACCCAATCCGTCGATACCGAGATAGACGAGACCGAGCCTAGAGTTCCCACCTCTTGGAAAACCAGTCAGGCACCATGGCAGCACGAAAACTGCAACAGGAAGTCGACAAGTGCTTCAAAAAGGTGGCCGAGGGTGTCGCGGAATTCGAGGCCATCTACGAGAAGATCGAGCAATCGAATAACATCTCACAGAAGGAGAAGCTCGAGGACAATCTCAAACGCGAAATCAAGAAGCTCCAGCGTCTACGTGATCAGATCAAGACATGGGCGGCAAGCAATGACATCAAGGACAAGGCTCCGTTACTGGAGCACCGCCGCTTGATCGAAACGGTTGGCCTCCTGACACCCCCCCCCCCCCCCCCCCCCAATTCCCCCGCGGTAGCCTCCCACCGCACTGCTAACTCTACCGCAGCAAATGGAGAAATTCAAGGCGGTCGAGAAGGCCATGAAGACTAAGGCATACTCCAAGGAAGGGTTGGCCTCTTCAGCGAAACTCGATCCCCAAGAACAAGCCAAGGCAGAGGCGGGTGACTTCCTGAGCAGCATGGTCGACGAGCTGGAACAACAAATCGAGACCCTCGAAGCCGAGAGCGAATCGATACAAGCCACAATGAAGAAGGGCAAGAACCAAACGGCCAAGGCGGAGCGCATCGCCGAGATCGAGCGCATCATCGAACGGCATAAGTGGCACCAAAGCAAGCTTGAGCTCATTCGCAGATCTCTGGAGAACGGCGGCGTCGAAACGGACCAGGTGACAGACCTCGAGGAGACGATCCGCTACTATGTCTCGGACGGCATGAACGACGACTTCATTGAAGACGACGAAATGTACGACGAGCTCAACTTGGAGGACGAGGAAGGCCAGTACGGTGTTCCTCAGGACGGCGATAAGGGCTCTTCACAAGATGCCCAGTCCTTAGCAGAGGAACCGACGCCAGAGCCAGAGGTGGTCAAGCCACCGCCCGTTCCAAAGGTGAAGGCCGTGGCGGAGGTTGCTGCTTCGGGACGGAAATCTAGTGCATCGAAGTCCCCATTACCTGCCCTGGCAACGTTGCATACTCCATTAGCGACAATCGGCAACGGCAGCGTGAGCGCACCGGCGATGAAACCTGCATCTGTGCCTCCAAGGCCTGAAGGCCTCAAGTATGCATCCGCCGCTGCGGCAGCCGCGGCAGCAGACAAAATTGGCATTTCCCCGCTACCACCTCCGCCAGGTGCACAACCCGTAGCAGTTGCTCCTCCAGCGCAAGCAAAGACGAGCGCAACGAGCTCTCCAGCAACGACATCCGTACACCCCGTGGCGCCGAAGGAGGTGGAAGCCAAGCAATCCCCAGTCCCTTCAGGGAGCACAAGCGAGACCCCTACAACCAGCGCGAAGCCAACCCCCGCCCCAACCAAGGCGGAGAAGCGGGATGCCAAGAACCAGGCTGCGGCGGAGGCGGCGGAAGCATCCAAATGTAAGTTGCCACACATTTGCTGTGAAAGTTTGATACTGACTAACCACAAGTAGCTGTGCAAACAAATGGTGCCTCAAATGGTGTCAAGTCCGTGGTCGAGGAGGAAGAGGAGTCGATATACCATCTCCCTTCATCTTTGCAAGATCTTGTTGAATCCTTTGAGACGTCTCGCAAGCGCCCGGCCTCGTACAACTCGGCATCCACGCAGCGCATGCTCCAGGCAAGCCAAGCCATGTGTCCCGACATCATGGATACAGACGTGCCCCGAACTTACCGCCCCGACATGCGTCTACCGGCAACAGGAACCGGTTTCCCATCAGAGCCTCTGCCATTGTTCGATGACCCGCGGCTGTACTCGCGCATTGATCCCGATACTCTCTTCTACGTCTTCTACTACAAGCAGGGCACGCCCCAACAGTATCTTGCGGCTAAAGCACTCAAGGACCAGAGCTGGAGATTCCACAAGCAGTACCAGACGTGGTTTCAGCGTCACGAGGAGCCGAAGAACATTACGGAGGAGTTCGAGCAAGGCACCTACCGGTTCTTTGACTATGAGAGCACTTGGTAAGTGAATCCAAGTCGACAGTAGTCGGTGCTGGACTGACAAAGTCTGCAGGATGAACCGCAGAAAAGCGGACTTCAAGTTTGCGTACAAATTCCTTGAGGACGATGTATGAATAGGCGGCATGGTTCACACGGTTTCACCAGGCGTAGCCTCGGATTGGGTTGAGGGCCTCGAACCTCTGGATTGGTGAGGAATGGCGTTTGCCTCATTTTGCGGAAACGCGCGGCCGGGATCGATCTGGCTCATCTTTGTTGAAGTACACTGACTATTGACTGGCTACCATACGAGAGGATAGGCGAATGGCCGCCTGAATTTCATCTTTGCACATGGAGACTGCCCTGCCACCGCCGCGTGATTATAGACGAGCAGTTCGGCAAGTGCCAAGATTCAAAGCCCCATCGTGATACCTGAGCCATGGCCTCGGGCGATCTGTGGCGCACGATTGCCATGTCACAAAACGACGCTGCATCAGACACGATGATTACGGTGATACAGACGGGTGACTTCGTACGAGAGAGACTAGGACAAGACGATGCAACCTCATTTAGGCAAGCGGGTGAAGCCGTCGCCGCTTCTCATCTTGGTGTAACGCACCGTGGACGGCGAAAGTCGCGTTCTTCTGTAAGGGCTGCAATGCAGCAGAATATCATGTCATCCAAGAACTACGCGGCTGCTGCTAAGCCTCCTCAATATGTCGCCGTCTGGCTCGACTGCTTCCGCCGCGGCCAACGCTCATTCGCTTCGAGGTAGAAGTGACGAATGGAAGCGGTAGCGACAAGGCACGCAGACGGCGAGTGAAGCAATTGCCGTCTGCAATAAAAGCGCTCCGCCACCGTCTCATATCATAAGCCGGGCGTAGAACTACAGGTGGGAAGTTGGCAGGGACGGAGATGACTGGACGGGCTCGGACGGCGGGTGGTCTTGGAGGACCGACGCATGTACCAAGCCGCAGGGAAGAGCAACCTAAGATCATCGTCGCCCGGGGTGAGTTAGATAAAGTACCTAAGACAGGCCCGGTATCCGGAGGTGTCGTGTGTTGGACTGCTGTCGGATGTGTTGGTGTGCTGTGTCGGTGATGTAGTGGTGTCGGTGGTGTGGTGGCGGCAGGGGAGACAAGGTAGTGGGGGCCCGCGGAAGGGATACCTAGGTACAGTACGCAGGTCAACCAGTGGGACTGTTAAGGTGCGTTGAGCGATGGAAGTTTTCTAGAAGGTCTCCGGTCTCTCTCTCTACCCGGACCTAGAATTGCGCCTGCCACATAAGGTACCCTCGCCAACCCTGCGGACAGGGCTTATTGGGCGACCTGAGCTTCCTGCCAGGCTGTTTGCGCTCTGAACATCACCCTGCTCGGAACTCCATTTTGGCCACACATGATTCACGGCGGAGATCACAACTCTTTCTTGTTGGAACCCAACCCCCTCGACCTTGTCTTCAATTCCGAACTGCCTTAACGGAGCAGCAGAATGTTCTCTGCATGCTTCCAGAAAATGGCTCGTCCGAATAATGTCTCCATTGGCGATGGATCTCGTCCCTATCGCCTCCATTGCGCGGTTTTGGCGAACCAACCGGCAGACACCCATTGAAGGGGGGAGAGAGAGAGAGGGAGAGCTTGTAAGTTGTGTGTGTGAGAGAGCGCTTCGCTTCACCAAGTCAATTGCTCGCATCGCCTGTCAGCCCAACCGTTGGACGACCTGCAGGGTCGACTTATCTATTACGCCATTTGGTCTACCAGGGGGAGCGTGTTGACATCTTGTCGCAAACAGTAAGGCGCCTTTCCATTTCCTCGGAGACGGTTGATCCTAAGAAGGCGTTATATAGGCAGCGCAGAGGATGCACAGCTCAATTGATCTGAGGGATGGACGGAAAGAGCTCTCCCGATCGTCAGAGTCAAAGTTACCGTCACCGCTCGTCGAACCTCCAGCTCAGAGAGCGGACCGCCTCAGATGACCAGAGTGGGCACATCTGACCGAGTTAAAGAGACCGGAACGCCACTTCGGTGGGCGGCGTGCAGCTTTGCGGCGGATCCAGCACAATGGCCCCCGAGGGAAGAGGCCCGGAAAGTCGTGCTTGCGGCAAGCTGGTTGCACTGCAACTGCGCAGTCCAGTCAGCCATTCGGCCGACGACATGAAAGCGTCACAACCGAGGTCCCTGGGGAAATTCCAGCTGCGCAGCGAGCCTTGCCATGCTTCCTACTCTTGGTCATGGGTTGCTCATGCTACTGCCATGGCCCTCACCTGCACCATTACGATTGGACCAGTGAGCTGGTCGTGATTTGCGGTACCATTGTTTCTTGGCTGATTCCGCATCAAGCATCTTGTTGGACCCTGGACTGCAATGCAAGGCCTGAAAGCGTTCATGGGGGGCCACTAATGTGGCAGTGCGGGGCCAGCAGGCAACCACGTAAATAAACCCTTCGAGTCAAGCCTCTCCGCGATTCCGATCTTCACCTCTATCTCGAGTTCGACAGCCGCATCGCTTTCCTGCCAAGTCCGACCCGAGCCCTACCTGGTCATTAGATCCAATGAGAGATAAACGCAGCGTGCCATGGCATATTGGCCCTCTGGTTTTCTCGCGCCGCCGTGTCTCTGACTGGTCTTTAATAGTAGGCTTCAGACTAGAGACAGTCAAACCCCTTGCCTGGAGACGCACCCACACCATGTATTAGTGTAGGCTCCAAGACTAGGTACATACGTTTACCTTTCCAGGCTTTCCCTACGAAAAGACTACGGAGTAATTACCTCAGCTCAGCCTAGGTACCCTGCCATCTTTTTGCTCTAGCCTAGGTACCTGCGGCTGGCCGTCTCCATATTGGAAATGACTACATACACCACCACATCAACTTTCAACAACAAGCTCAAAGCAGACTGGACTGAACACGGCACATAAGGTCCCCAACTCGGGATTGACTGACCTTGTTCTTGACCCTGTTTCGACTTCTCGTGCCGTTCAAACCGACCGCTAGAAACATTTCCGTAATACCTAGCCCTTACCCTGCCCCAGTTTTATCTTTTGGGTCTACCAGACATGTCTTGGGGCTCTTAGTATCTTTGCCAATGAGCATTGAACCAGCGTTCCTCAGAGCTTACTGCCCAGCCGGACGTCCCTCCCAAGACGAAACCCTTCCGATCTCATTCCCAACGGTCGTTGAGGCCCCGCTTCCTGCACGTACAGACAGACACCTTAATATCCTTTAAACCCTGCCAGCCCTGTCTAGTGATAGGTCTGTGGCGGCACATCGTGATGGATACGGGTTGTTAGTGCTGTGGGTCTGAGCTGTTACTGTCGACATGTTGCCAATGCGTCGACGTGCCAGTCGCTAGTATATGCATGTCTTCGCGCTTGAATCCATCAACTGGGTGGCTGGCGGTTTCTAAGCCTCTTCTAGAAGCATGCCACTCACCGAGGACCGCCTCTGATAGCTTCATCTCTAGGGAGCGAACCCAGCACTGGCATGTGTCTTCGCTTCCCGCCGCCTAGGCACATGGGCACTAACTGACCATCCTCACCCTACCCGGCAAACACCCGGGAGGCTGAAGGGTGGCCCTAGGCTGCTTGGTATGTGGTCTTTTGAGGCTCCCCGTATGCCAATAATTGCCCAATCACCACCGTCTTACGGAGATGAAGCCATGTGCTCCAGGTGGGCGGCCATGACCCCATTCCGTTGCTTCTTGCCAGCCAGCTCGTGTTTCCGTGCCGCTTGACGTATTATTCCTTCGTCGAGCATGGCGGTGAACTTGGCTTTGCCTCGTCGCGGTAATACTTGAACCACCCGTCTCCCAACTCAAAACTTGTGTGTATCCATGGTTTGTAATCACTTTCAAACATTTCAGCTATTCGATCCTTACAGAGTCAAATCACAGAGTCAAATCTCGGTCACTCCAAGCTAGGCTATCTAGTTCAATTCCATGCAAAGACTCCCACACTCCTTGTTGAACCCCTATATCTCGGGCGCCCTACCAAGTGTGTTAAGATTTCTGGTTGAGGAGGCTGCTCGCACGTCACGTTTGCGTCCATCTGAAGTCATCTGAAGCCAGACCCCCACGGCTACCGTAGCGGCGTCTGATTTGTGTAAGTCTTCAGGTTTCTACGTTGAAAACCACTCCTCCGGCAGCCTTTCTTACCATGGCCCATAATTCCTTGCCAGCAAATTCCACACACAACCTACCTTTCTTTCTTTCACAAGGGCGGCCCTCCCTTACTGAAATGCTATCCAGAGACCGAAATACCAACGGTTTAGACAGCACGACAGTGTCCCTCCCACAACAGAACAAAGAATGGACAGCCAATACTACCGCGGAGCAAGCTATCATGTTAACGCGGCGTCTCCAGTGTCGGCGGGAGGAGACTACCTCGAGTCTCCCACGTACCCAGAGGCACCAGCACTCGTTAGACAACTCTCCGACGCCAGCTCCAGAGAGCCTCTCACTCCATCCTCGTACGGCTCGCCTGAATCCCCGGGCATGTCATACACCTACCAAACCATGGGTCACTCGCCGACGGACAACAACAGCTACGCGGCGTACTACGGAGAGGACGTCGCGTACTATGGCGACGAGTACGGCAACGCCGCAACGTCCTCGTCGACGCAACGGACAAGCGAGTCTTACTACGGCGACGTCGACTGGACAAAATACGACTACGTCCCCACCGAAGACGGTGGTTATTGGCAAATGAAACCGCGATTCGTTCCTGCAGGGCAGTATCCACCAGTGATACCTCATTCGGGGTGAGTAGCAAACCCAACGACGGAGGCCTCCTCCATCATGTCCAGCGCAGATCTCGACGCTGACGTTGCTGCGAACCACCAGCGGCCAGGAACAGCAAGAAGCGGTAGACTACAAGTTCCCCTGCCTCGAGGCAGGCTGCACCGCGAACCCGTTCAAGCGCAAGGCGGACCTCGAGAGGCACTACAGACAAGTCCACCAAGACCCGTCCAAAAAGGAAGCTCACAAGTGCGACTACCCCAAGTGCTCGAGGAGGAACGAACCGTTTGGACGACGAGACCACTTCCGGGACCACCTGCGAGACTACCATAACGAAGACATCTTCAAGCGGGGAACGCACGTGGACGACAGCTGGCTCCAGGGCCGCAACCTCTCGTCGCGGTGGTGGCGGTGCTCCAAGTGCCTGATCAGGGTTGACGTCAACTCGTATCCCGACCACGTATGCCCGAAATGCAAGAACCCGTGTGAGGACAAGCGCAAGCGAGCCCGAGGTTGGCATTGAGGACAGAAACGGTGACGCGGGGGATATTCGAAGAAGTCGCGATTCGCGAAGGAGAGGCGTGTGTGACCGACCCGGCCGACCAGTTAGTTGCGCGCGCGCGCGCGCAACGACGCCGTAAACGCACTTGCGACCTTGCGACTGCGCCCCTCCCCCCTCTGTTTCTCATGCGCAAGGTGGAATCCCCTCATTGGGTGGAGCAAAAGACTGATGCCTAGACGCGCGAAAAGAGGAACAGACTGGATGACCCCACATGGTGGTTGACGTTCGCGAACGGACAGACGCAAGACGAAACCAGGTTTTCGGGGGGGCGTGTGTATGCAAGTTGTCGGCCGGCCTTGTCTGACTATGATCTGTCTCTGCCACCCCCAGAGAAGCTCCGGGGTCCCGTTGCCCGACACGCCTCTGACCACCGCCGACTTTTGTTCGGACGGGAGATTGTTCTCTTGGGAGTTTTCCGTCACCCTTTCGCAAAAGTGCGGCTGAGGTCCCCTGAGGACCAGAAAGAATGGGACGCGGGACGGCGTACGCAAACACCTTCACTCTTTCGATTATCCGGAGGGCAAACACGACACCACCCACACGCTCATGACGTTTTTGTCCATGGAGCCGGGAAAGCAGTGGCCCAGTCACAGCTACGGTCCTGGCTCGGCCTTGCTGCTGCAGCAGCTTCTTCCGTGGACCGACACAGCAGCAGGCCAGCATCATCGTCTGCGAGAGGAGGAGAGCAAGCCCGCGGGACCGGAGCTCATGGCCGTTGCATTGCAAGCGTTACCTTTCTGCCTGCCGGTGCCCTCTCTGCTAGCCGGGATCCAAATGGAAGGTGCCTTGCCCTTGCCGGCCGTTCGGTCCTGAGTCCTGACTGGTTCAGGAGATATTTTTTACCTTTTGAGTCTAGATGCGATTGGGCGATGGTGTCGCCTGTCTAACATGGGTCTCTCAGGCAGTCATGTGGAGCGGGGGGGAGCAGGTTAGAGGGGGCGTGTAACGAGGGAAGCGACTCAAGGGAGGGTGTTGTTGGTGAGCTTGACGTCGACCTGGCGAGCCTTACCCGATCAGGAAGGCTTCGAGAAGACTTCTATGCAAGCTGTGTGGCTTTGACGTCTCCGCATCGTCAGATGTGGATTACTTCAGTACACAGGCAGCAGCAGCAGCAGCAGCAGCTCCCAGGTGGTTGGGGGAGGTGAAGAGGAG
>JAXCEF010000682.1:0-21348 GCA_037178605.1 Colletotrichum euphorbiae | reverse complement strand
GATACTATAAGGTGCTATCTAATCTTTTATATTTTACTTCTCAAACTAGCACTATAAGGATTATAAATAAATAACCTTATTATTATAGAATCAAATGAACTGGAATATGAAATCAAATGAATTATTAACTATATTAAAGATAAGAATAAAACCTAATACTTTATTAAATAGAAAGGATATAGATATAAGGATAATATATAGGAACTAACTATAAATCTCAAATACGCGCAAGATTAACTCCGCATATATTAGGAATAATAAAATATAAACAAACTATAAATAGCGCCCGCACCTAAGGGAATATATAGAAATAAGACCTAGTTTATTTAACCCCAACTAATAGTTAGACTACTATAATAAGACTAGCCATAAGATTCTAACCTATTTATATAACTAGGGATGCTAGCAAACTAGGATACCTCACCTAATAAAGAATTCGGGGTGCTAGGGTTCTAATCCCCTAGGACTATATCTAAATCTACTATACTAAAACTACCTATAGACTAAGCCTCTAGTATGGGAGAAACTGATAGTTCCTCCTCAGTAACTTTATAACCCTTATAAAAAACTATCCTCTTCTATTTTCTCAAATAATCTAGCTATACTATAGACTTATCTAACTTAGCCTGCGCAGTACATAAGGCAGCAGCCTTTTTATATAACACCTCCTCCTCTACTACTTTAGCATCCTCTAAATAAGCCGCCTCATCTAGCAATCAGTCAACTAGAGAACAAGTTAGCAAAACAAAAAACACTAATATAATAATAATATATATAAGCGCAAACTATATTAGCTACTATATTATATAAACGCCCCAAGCAGATATACTCACTATAAACTTCACTTCTAGAGAGAAGCTTATAACGCTTTCCTAATAAACAACAATATAAATAAGGCATATTAATAATAATACTAAAGTTAGTAATATAAAGCGCATAATTATAATAACAAAGAGTAGAGGTGGAATATAAATTTGATTTTTAAATATAACTTAATATAATATTAGCACTATAGGAAAACCAGGGAGCATAATTAATAGATCCCTAACCTAAGACTAATAACCTACTTATATTAGGTCTTGAGAATAAAACCTTTAGAAGGGAGACCTAATATTATAACCCATTATATAAGGATAATAACTAACTAAACTACCTAAGTATTAGACAGCTAGGGCAGGATATTTATACTATAGGATCACGGGAATACTAGGGACGCCCACAGCATAAAAGAACTATAGTATAAGTCATATAATAATAAGATAAAGAGTGATTAGTAGAGTATAGAGGAAAGCGCTCAGTAATTAGTTAGTCTTACTAACTAATTGCAATCACTAATACATAGAGGTAATTACCTAATAGCAGGACTAGGGACTATTTAGGACTTATATATAGTATGGACTTAGGACTCCTAAGAACAGACTTCCATAGCTCTTCAGTAATTAACTTCGTGATTACTCTAATAGGTACTCTCAGCTTTATCTCATACTGCGACCCCCTTATGAGGACTATAACTAATCACCATACTCCTTAAACCCTAAGATTCATTCAGCAACACAGCACTATAAGACTATACTATTAACCTAGCGTCATCCCTCAGCTTCTGTTAGCAGAACCCTACTGTCGGATAGCTGACTATAATAGCATCTCTCAATATATGCGGTCTTTTGCACAGAGGGGCCGGAGAATATGCCTATCCAAGTGACCACTCGAATAATTGTTACTCTTCCATCCTTGATCATCACCTGCGGCACACGGAATGAAACATCCATCGTGGTGCCACTGTGGCTATGATCAGCTGTTTGGCCGTCGCTGCAGCTAGCGAAATGTAGTTTTGCGTCTATTATTTCCCCGGGTCGTTTTCTTGGATATTAATCAAAGAGCTGGTCGATTCGCCCGGTGATGTCCAGTTGCGTGTGAAGTTAACGATGGCTGTCTCGTCGGTTTGTCGCGCTCCGTTGCCTTTCCCCGTCTTCAACCCCATCCCACTCAGGCACGGTAGCCAAACAGATGTGTGGTGATCGCTGACAACAGAGTAGGTCGAAAGCATAGCCAATAGCAACCTTGCGACATTATTAGGTAGAGAGGATTGAGGCACCAGCCAAAACAGAATATACTCTGCGGGGAAAGTGCATCCTTAAAAGTCTCTCCGTACTTCTTCTCTTTATAGTTTCCATTCTAGTTAATGAGCGCCAACAATCGCAACGGGCTTATCCCACTAGTCGCTGGAATTAGCTGGTTACTTCGTAAATCAGGCCACAACTAAGAATTATACTAATAGGTGCTAGTATCACTACGGCGCGTTATATTACAAAGGTGACTTACTCTGTGAAATACCTATAGGCGTAAGCAAGTGGGTGTAACTGGGGAAGCGCTCTAGCGCGGAATCCTCAACTTCCTTCTGGAGCATGCTAAGCGTCTAAATTAGCCCTAGACTTTTGGGACCCTAGCTAATAACGCTCCTAAAAATAAATAAGAGGCAGGGTGAGATACTCTATATCTAATTACTATATAAGGCGTATTGCTCTAGGTGTATCCTGGACTTAGTAGGGCTAAGTATATACTATCTATAACTGCTAATTAGATTGTTTATAATGCGACTATGCTAATAGTATCTAGACCTACTAATATAGGGTTATATTGAAATGCTTGGAATTAGGCTATTCTCTTGCCTATATATAAGTTAGCGGGCGCTTCTCCCCTCTAATAAGTTTCCTTAAGTGATATTAGTTTGCTCCATATAATTTAGTAACTAGGTGTAGTTAATCCTCTATATCTACAACTTTAATTACCTCTTCCCCTAATCATACTACCTCAACTATATTATCGGGCAAGTATAACCTTCCTTTTAATTTTAAGTTTATTAGACCGGAAAGCATAACACAGTACTAACAGATTGAACATAGGCATCTGCTATTTCGCGGGGCTTTTATAGCAAACTGCAAACACTAAGAGCTGCCTAGAGAAATATATTCCCCCGCATATTCAGACTTGCCTTCATTAAAAGAACAATTAAATAAAACGGCAGGCAATAACCTATCTCTTAATGCTGGGCTATAGCTGATTACATATTAGTATACTGTTATAGAATTAGCAGTAATAGGAGTAGTCTCAGATACTAGAGGTATTAATAGCAAGACGAAATATATTACTCACTAGCTCTTAATATAGTGGTTAATAACGATAATAGCTTACTATAGGTCTGTAAAAGCCCTCGCAGCCTTATTATATAAGTGAGAAAATATAATTGCAGGATACTATAGCTATAGATACTAAGTGCATATCATAGGATCTCCCATATTTATACCTTTAGGTCACGCTAAATTAGAGGATTTCACGACTGGATACCCTTTGATTTTATTCCCCATATCAACTATTATTATCAAAACGCAAAAGACTACTATCTCATTAAAACCAGCTAGGAGCATATTGAGATTAGAAGAAAGCGAGATAGATTAACCTCTCGCTCTATTCCGCCCCTATAGGTTTTCTAACTAAGCTAAACCCGCTAGTAAAGAGCATATAAATGCGATAGAAATAAGTATTTTAGAGTTTAACTAGATTAACTATTACGCTATAACGTTTTTCTATGCCCTCTCTACGCCTCTAATAACGGGCTAAACCTATTATAGAGCCTGAGCTAGACTCTAATAATATTATTATCTATAATAATTATACTTTATATACTATAGAACTTAACCTTAGATACTACATAGTAAGTTACTAGTATCTTAATAGGGGTAATTCAGTAAGCTGATATTCGCTATATACTAATATACTAAAGCGTCCACTCCTTGCTATATTATAAAAACCGCTTACAGCAATAGAGATATCATATTTCTCATAGCATAATCTAGTCTAGTTATTATATATAATATTAGCTTATATTAATAGTAACTCTATATTTAGATATAAGATAATAAGGCATATAGACTAAGCTATCTTCTAATCTATAGAGTTATTATCTAGTAATAATCTCTTATACTTTCCCTCTTAACTAGCTACTAATTTGTAAATAGTAGGTAAAACTCTCTCCTTGCTGAGGTATACCTACATCTATAAGTAAGTCTTTTAATATTTTCTTCTCAATTTCCGATTTAGGAGAAGACTAGTTTATAGGTAAGCGCTTTTATCTTGCGGCCGTTCCTTCTCCGTCTCATCTCTGCCGCCTGTCTCAGCGACTCTGCTCTTAACCCCTCTAACTATTCCTTCTCTCTCCCTCTTCCACTAACAGCAGGGGTGGGGGGTCTGTTCGGAAGCGCTTTCTCCAATTTCTCTCTCGCGACGCCCCACCCCCTCTATCTCCTTCAACTCTTTCCCTCTTTTAAGGACGGCACTTAGAAGCAACTACCCCGCTTCTGAAGGCTGGCTGTCTCAACTTGTTCCCTTCCCTTAGTTCTTTCCCTTTGCTTAAGGCTTTCTTTCTGCCCTCTTCCTTCCTCTGCCCTCAATAGGGTTGGCACTTAGAGAGAACCCCTTCTCTTTAAGTGCTACCCCTATTAACTTCTTTCTCTCTCCCCTAAGGCTTATCTCAAATATTCCCCCTCCGTTATCTTCCTCCCTCTCCCCCTCATCTTTCTCACTCTCCTCTCCATAAGGCGGGCACTCAGGGATAGGTGGTTATCCCTGAGTGCCTGCCGCCCGGTCCTCCCCCCCGCCCCCCGCCCCCAGCCCCTGGCCCCCAGTCCATTCTTTCCCTCTATTTAACACTTTCTTCCTTCCTGTGCCCTCAATAGGGGTGGCGCTCCGGGAGAGGGGGTTCCTCAGGAGTGCTACCTATATTAACTCTAACCTAACTCTATTCTTCTCTCTCATCCCTTTAACTTAATCCTTATAACTTTCTATCTCTATAATTAGTATGAGGAGCGCTCTAGGAGTGCCTACTTCTTAAATCTTTCTATTCCCTTATATCTTTCTCTCTACCTCATCCTTATTATCCTCATACTCTAAAGACTATGGTTTGCCTAAAGTTTACCCTCTCATTAATTAAGTATAGTTTTAAGTATATGAGATAATAATACTATAATGCTAAAGGTTAGCACTTAGAGAGAAAGGGGTTATCTAAATGCTGCTTTTATTAAGTAGAGAGAAGATAAGAGATACCCTTTAGAATAGATCTATCTTCTAAGAAGCTCCTCTATATTGCTCCTATATTTAATAGCAGCTTCTCTATACTGCCTATTAATACTGCTATTCGTTTTATTTATATTAACTATTCTATAGGCGGAATTGTAATATATACTAATAGTCCCCTTAGTTCTTCCTTTCCCCTATACTTAATCTCCTATAAAGTATTTTAGACCTAGTCTTCTGCGTTAAGGTTATACTCTTTAGTTATAGCAACTAGCGCAGATATATTTATCGCGTGTTTATATTACTAGGTAGTCCTATATTACTTTGTTCCGTTTTCTAATTTGTAAATATAGCCTTGCGATAAAGCTCTAAATTTATAATCTTATAGCGATTTGCATTTATACTTATGAGACTTACAAGCGAAAGTTAACCTATAATTAGTTATATAGAGGGGACTTTTGCTAAATATAAAGTTTCATTTTAGATATATGTTTTCTAATTCTCTATCTAGCTATCTATATTAACGGAGTTAATACCTCAGCTAGATAGAGCAAGCAACTAAATAGAATATAAGGTATAGAGTCTCTTTAGCTAGTATATATATACTATAGCCTTATATATAAGAGTAGATATACCCGCTATCAATCCACTAATTAAGTTACTCTATTTGCTCTCCATTAATAATACAGAAGCCGTGGGAGTTTTCCTCATGCCGCAGCCTCGCTAGCTTCTACAGTATTTATATTAAAGGTTAGTTAGCTTGCCTATATTCGCCTTTTGTCGCGATGCGGCACCACAGTACTGGCAGCCCTGCGTGGCTCCGCCGCAGCCCTGCGTGGCTGTAGTGGCGTGCAGTGAGGCTAAACACTTACGTAAGCCACTCTGCTGCCTATTTCACTGCGCTTCGCGCGCAACTATCTCTAAATAAGACAGTTGCCTTCTATAACTCGCCCTCACCCCTACCTAGAGGCTCGTGATAGTTATAAGCCCAGCTCTTCTACTTATAAATACCCCTTTTAACCTCTCCAAGCCCAGAGAAGGGTGAGCAGCTTTCTCCCAGACCTTTTTACCTCTCTTAACCAATTTTCCATATCTCCTCTCGATAACCTTTCCAAACCTCCCGCTATTTTATAAACCCCACGATACTCTCGCTATATCTACCTTCTCTATAGAGGTGAAGCTCTAAAGCCCAGCCGACTGGCCTCACTAGTATCTAAACCTGTATACCTCCGCGCAGTCCGAAGGCATCTAGAAGTTTATTAACCCTAATAGACCTAACTCCAGCAAGCCCTCAGACGCTCTTAAGCCTACTCTAACTATTTAGGAGTTTATTACGAAGCGCGAGGTATACCTTCAAGCTTAATACTAAGTTAACCTCACTAAATATAAGGTATCTAATAAGGCTTCTACTACTTCTACTACTAAAGGAGGCTCTTAGATACTTCTAACTATAGAGAGTAATAATAATATTAAGCTCTCTCCCTCTTACTAACTTTAGGAGAGCTCTCAAAAAGCCCCCCTTACTACTACTCTAGGAGGAGGGGCGCTTATAAAGCTGACTCCGCCAGGCCCTATAATACAGGCTAATATCTGAGAGGAGTAGAGTAATGCTCTCAAATTCTACTCTTCTAATAGTATAATCCTCACCTCATAGGTCGCGTTATACTAAGCCCTTTAGGGGGTTATTTTCTAATTAGTTAACTCAACCTACCTCAAGAGCGTGGGAATTAAGCTAAATACCTCAGATAAGTCTCAGCTAAACCTTTAGAACCTTATTTGCTATCTCAAGTAGTATTGGGATGGGGCAGGATGGCTTGGCTGTTCAGTCAGCAGGCCCACTATCAATGGGGTCTAAAAACGGAAGACTGCGATGCGGGGAGGGGAAGAGCGGAGGCACGTCCTTTATGTTCTCATCATCATCATTACCATCATTATTAGCCTTTTCAGCCTCAAGGGGCTCATACCTTAATAATCCGACATATAATTACCACAACATCTCTTTCGTTTTAAGCCTAATTCTTCCTATTCTACTCGTTTCTATTTCCTGGGCCAAGGTCGTTCCAGAATTGCAGCACACCCGCGACGTACTTCAGTTCTGGAGTTTAGCTGCGAGCTACATGCTGTGACAATCGATACAATCTTGGAACAGTGATTCCAGGTGGAAACATGAATTTCTACACCTGTGACTAGAATTTACTTGAAACTTGCTGTCTTGATTGAAGAGAATGTACGGATTCACACCGCACATTTCGAAGTGAGCCTTCGTAAAAGAAAAGGGGGGGGAGGGGGAAATCGCCGTTCTGAGCTTGGAGGAACCGTCCATTTCATCCGGGTTTATGCAGGTTGCCACTCTCTAACAGATCATACATCAGCAGATGTAGTGAAGGCTCTCAACAGTTACATTCACGGACGTCAGTGATCGAATTGACATGAGAACTTAGCTGAATTATAGAAAGCAGATGAATTATAGAAAGCAGAGTACGGCGGTGTTTTGTTGCGATGTGCTAATCACAGGTGGTTCGTCCCTCCTACTTATGATGAGCAGGTGTTTTCGCTGTGAGTCACGCATTCGACGGTAGATACAGCGGGGTAGTGGCACTGATTACTTACATACTTCGATAGGCATCTGGATCGCGCACTGATGCCTTTGCCGTGTTCTGGGTTCGTATTTCGGGGCGGCGGCGCCCAGTCCCGATAGCAAATTGCAACACAGAAGACGGCCCCGGGCCCGAGGCCTGAATCCCGGCCCGAACCTCGTCTTTACGTAAGGGGTCGGCCACACCCACTTTGTGGCCGCGCGCGCCCGGCATTCGTAGCTAAAGCCGCTTCACGCACACGGGAACAAACAGGGCTCCGATCACTGACTAAGCATGATACTATAAACGACATAGTGTGCCATGCTCCAACCCCGCACAGGCTGTCCAACCTCATCATCGCTCCTATGGGTAAGAAAGTAAAACGGATAGCTAAGTATAAGACTCTCCTTAGGGAGATTATAGAGTAAAATAGCTCAAATCCTTCTTTAGCATAGTTTTACTACTAAAAGTGGCGTATAAGGCTTTTTAATAAATCAGACCACGCTGATATCAAGATTCAAATCGGCAAGTTCGAGTTGCCAGCCCACAGTTTAGTGCTCGCAGCTCACAGCCCATACTTCAAGAAGGCACTCAAGGGCAACTTTTAAGAAAGCGAGAGTAAGACGTTTGAGTTCAGCGAAGGGAGTGCATACACATACTAGAGAGTTTTTAAGTTTATATATACTAATAATTATTCTGAAGAAGTCGAATTATTTGAAGCGTAAGGTGGCTACTCACTACTTAAAACGCGGAATAGTGCTGATCTTCGCATAGATAATGCTGATAAACTGATGAAGCATGTGTAAGTCTATGTCTTAGCAGATTTCTTCTTGATGTGAGAACTAAAGAGGTTTGCCATTAAAAGACTGAAACTGAAGCTTAAAGAGCTTTAGGTAAGCAAATCTTTTCTAGGCTATATTAGAGAGGCATATAAATCGACTAACCATTCAGGTTAATAGATTAGAGACGCTATCCTCTAAGTTGTTAAGATACACCTTAATAGCCTATAGGCGAGAAAGATATTTCATAATCTCATTTATAAAGGGGGTGATTTTCCAGGCGATCTTATCGGATAATTTATAAACTACTTAGATAGTAAGGTTAATATGAGGCAGGATGAGGTTAAAGAAGCTAATTCTTCGTTCTAGCCATTAGGAAACAAGATAAGCAGTATAGCCTTAGTTTTATCTATGTTTCGATTCTATGTATGCATATCTGATAATCACCCCTCCGGTATCTGCGACCTACATCATAAACAAGAATAACTTAGTTGTGGTCTTAGACTTGCACGCTGCGACACTTTGACACTAAGAATAGCCTGGTTAGCTATATAGTGTGACGTTTCTGTTTTCTAAAGCAACCATAATTTATAACACCTCCAGCTAGTGAATTGTGGCATCCGTTGACTAGCCTATGCTCCTCTATGGCGAGCATCGCGCTGTGACATATACCCGTTTGAAGAGATGCAGAAGCCAAATTGACGTTATGTCATTTGCTTGACTATTCATCATCAGGCATAAGTCAAGGGATCATGCCATGGCGCCGTTAATCCTCTGCTTGATTCTGCCGGTGCACGTTACAGCTAAGGGTATCAAAGACTGCATCGTGTCCTGCTCTCTACGTCCGGAGAGGTGTCTGCATACGTGGTGCTCTGCTAAGTAATACCATACGTAGAGCTCACGTGTGAAGTCATTAACACAAAACTCCTGTTAGGGACATGGCATACGCTTATGAAACGGTGCCGTATATCTTCAGGGCATGACGCTAGAAATGCATCTTGTTATTGAGAGTCATATCACAAACCTTGCACTCTACCTGATTGCGGTCTGCAACTTTGGAAAGGTGCATACATCTAACGTGTTTGGTCAAGTTATTAGATATGTAGAACTCATTGATGAGATCATCTGATCGCTGTTCATGATCAGGAGGCAGATGGAAGGCTTGACCAATACATATAAAGCATCATCTTAGCTGTTAATGCTTATCAGTCACAAAGACGGACAGGGCAGCTTAGTATACCGGGCTGCCCTCCCGGGGATAACCTAATATAGGAGGGATCTTACCCTTGATTAGCTGATGTTAGGGCTGGCGTGACGTGCATCCTTCTTGGATGAGGCAGTATGCAGATACTGCTGTAATAGCATTATCTCTTCGATAATACTAGCCCTCAAGTGTGTTAATGACTGGAGCAGTGAGCTTCATGAGCAGTCGCTTTTGAGCTTGCCCCTAAGGCCGCGAGGTTCCTCCTGTTGCGATTTTGGCAAACCCAGCGCCCTTGATCTGGCGCTCAACGTCGACTATGGCCTGCTTGTCGTCCCATTCCTCTCTCAACTTCTGTTTTAGCTATCTCCTTAACCTGGCTTTCTTATTTTTGATCTTCTATCGAATCTCTTTTGCCTGCTGGGAGCCTCAACGGAATCCTTACAGGGCCCGGGTTAGCCTCATAACGTCAGGGTGCTTAGCAATAGAGTTGGATTGCTCTAGCGTGAGATTGATAGGGCGACACTTAGAGATAGAGTAACCAATGCTACAGGACTGCTTCATGAGGGCCTGCTATGGCTTCTATCCCTAAAGGATGCCCCAAAGATCAGCTGAGATGTTCCGCCTGAGGTAGTACTTCTAAAAGGGATCCGAGTTGCTATGTCCCATGGCTAAGTTTTAGAGGGCCTCGCTAACATCAACTATAATTAGAGTTAGCTAAGGTGACTAGTGAGAGTTTAATAGAACTAACCGCTTTAGTTAAACGTATTAGCTGCATTATAGTGTAAAGTGTATGCAGTTGTGGGATAGTTAAATCCAAAGTTTCGCTAATTCTCTTGGTCTAGCTATTTATTATCCCAGCGGTTATATGCTTATTGAGGGAAATCTAATAACCTGTTATTATATAAATAGCTTTGCGGAAAATGAAGGTATTACTTAGGTCCTCCTTAAATAGCAGGAGAAGCTCTTTCTCGCTATTATGGATATCAAGCTTGCTGAGATAATATAGCGACGTAAGGCTAGGTGCTTTAAATGCTTAATATCGGAAAAGGATGCCCAAGAGGAAAACATAGGGGCTTAGGAGCAGGGAAGAGTTAAATATAGTCTCAGGGATTATATATATTTTGCTAGGAGAACGTGAGCATACTTTACTATAACTAGAGAACCAAAAGCTATACTTACTATTCCTTCTCGCCAAGATATGTTTTAGTGAACTCTAGAGTGAGTTAAAGAAGGAGTCTATGTGGGCCGCCTTCCAGATCCCTAGCCAGAGACACCTTAATATCCTTGAACCGTAGCTTCAAAGTAGCTTCTAGACGAGACCCAGCTGTGGCAAGCAGAAAGAGAAAGAGCACAGCGAGGATACGCAACTCTCCCAACTTAAACAACTTCCTCATAGTACCCAATATAGTCTCAATCTGCTATTTGAGATCATCAGTCATCATGACGCAGTTAGCTCGCCGCTATTCGCTCAAACCATACTTCTTAGCGAGATCTCGCAGGACCTAGATTCATTAGTGAGAACGCAAAAGTCGCGGTAGGAGACACCTACTCTATGCATACCGCGATTCAGCTTCAGGTCCATCTTGTCGCCCACAGCTCTCTCAAAGACGAGCCGAAAGACCTTGCAATATATGCCCAGCGAGCTCTTCTTCTTAATTCCACGTTTCCTCCTGCCATTCTTACCAACTTTCTAGCACAGGACCCAGTCGAAAAAGCCGTGCAAAAGGCCGAGGGAAATAGTCCTATAGCAGTCTGCCACATCGCGCTCAAGAACGAGAGAGAACCTGCGAATTTGGATCGTAAGCGGTTAGTACAATACGCAAGATTGATGGAAACTTACTAGCACCACTAGTCCGCCACTGCATCGAGAAGCGCCGTCATCCCAAGGCTGTAATATTAGCAGGCATAGACATCCTCATTAAAACCCTCAACCTTGCGTCGCCAGTATTCAGACGAATGTGTAACCTCATTAAACAGCCGGATGTGGTCTTCTACGTCACAATCGTCATCTTCGACGTCAGTTGCATCGGTGTCCAAACCACCGTCATGCTCTTTCGCGTCAAAGGTGTCATCGTCATCCAAAGGTGTCATCGTCATCGTAGCAATCCTTGTCGGAGGAAAAGGACGCGTCGGAATCGTGGATGTCTGCGTTGGTCTTACGACGTCGAGGCATGGTAAACCGAGGAAAGTTGGGAGAGGGGCAAGAGATCTGTCGCCGCGGGGGAGTAGCGGACAAGGTCTATAACGAATGGATAGTAGGAGCGAATGAGTTCAGAGAGCCGCTGCTTGGGGCAGCGCAGCGACTGCAATTTATATAGAAGGAGAAAGCAGGCCATGGAAGAAACCATTGTGATGGCCATTTTTAGCTGCTTCAGAGCAGCGCACCAAATACGATAACAAACTCAAGTAATCTATATGCTTGGAGAAAGCATAGCTAGCAGTTAAGCAGCTTTAGGAGATGTGGCTGAGATACCTCTCGAGGTACCTCACGGTACATATTCATAAAGAGACAGGGGTTTAAGTGCCCCGCTGCACTAATGAATGGGCTAAAGCGGCGAGGGATTTTGGGCAGATGTCCCGCTGAATCCGGCGGCCGAACCCACCTAAAACAGCGGCAAAAAAGCTGTCACATTCTTTAAAAGAGTATATTTATACTACATACCTTATATTATACTACTTATAAATACTCTAGTTGAGTCTAGAATATATATATATATATATATATATATTATACGTAGTTTTAAATACTAAGTAGTAAGATATAAAAGCTATATATATACTTTATAACCTTATATACGCTTTATAATAATGTAATAATGGGTTTAAACGTTTGGGAATATTTATAAATAAGATATTATAATATATTTACGTTAACTTAGTTTAGATATATATACGGGTTTAGTATTATATAATAGATATATATATATATATATATATATACTCTATAGAGATTTTACTCTTAACTAAGGCTAATATATATATCTATATAAATAAAACTAATAATAATATATATATATATATATATTAGTAGATTTTAACTTATACGCTCTACTAAAATATACTTCTGAAAGTAATAAATAAATATATAAGTAATTAAATACATAACTATATATATTTCTTTTGAACTAATTATTAATAGCTCTAATATAAATCTAGTTATAATAAGGGGTATTTTTCTTTTTTTACTTTTCTTAATATTATAAAGAGCTTAGATAATTATAAAACCTATAGACCTTTCCTAAGGTTTTAGGAGCTATTAATATCACAGACTAGATTTATTATTCACAAGCAGAAAAAAGAAAAGAAATCATCTAAAGCATACTACAAACATTTAATAAACCTAAAACAACTATACTACAAACATTAAATAAATATAAAATAAGCATAATTAAAACATAATTCTATATCTACCTCCTTTGTATTTCAAGCAATACTTTAAGCTTTTGAATCCAAGCTTTTTATAGCTCTAATTGAATTTCGAGCTCATCACCCAGCTCATTATTAGTAGACTAATTACTATATTAGTAACGCTTAAGAGGTCCTTATTTATTACTTATAGTGCTAGTGTAATTATGTCTATATTATATTATTATTATGTTTCTATTATATTTCTATATTTTTAAGAAGCTTACTTCTAATAAGCTTAAATACTAAGTAACTTATACTGTAACTGCTTAGATATACTAGATAATAAAGCGCTTAGGAGTATATCCTCAATAATAATAATCTCATAGCCTTGAGGCGTTTGTTAAGCTTAAGAAGTTTATTTTCATCCTATTATAGTTAGATTATAAATACTTAATAGGTATATTAATATGATATTCTAATTATAATTAACTTATAATTCCGCAGTATTAAGCTTGCTTATGCTCTTACTATAATACTTCAGTCCCAAAAGCTTAGTAAGGTTCCCTTTAACTATGCAATTAACTTAGCATTAACATATTCTCAGTCTATAATTCGAGCGCTATCCTATTAGAGATATAATAGAAACATAATAGGAATATATAATCTATACTTCAACTACTCTCTTTAGATTAAGCGTTTTCCTATATATATACTTATATTAATAACTTCCCTCAATAATACTTATTTATAGCTAAAGTAAGTTCTAGATAGCTAATAATATTAGTAAGATATAATAATTAAGGCATGCTATTAATATTAGACTAAGCTTATGCATTACCTATTAAGAGATAGTTTTATTTCCTTCTATATAGCCTAGATAGATTTATTAATAAGTACTTACTAGAGATATAATAGAGACATATTTAACTTATATATAAACCTTCCTACTATAGCAATATATTTACCTTTGATCTTTACTTCTAAGAGGCTTATTATTACTTTATAAAGCTTATAATACTAGCTTATTTTAAAATTGTTCTTAGGTCCAAGGAGAGCCTCAACACCCCGCTAAAAATAGACCTTATATAATATAACAGAGTATTCAATCTGCTATTACTAAGAGCGCCTCTTAGGGTTAATAGTAGTAAGGTAATACCTAAATCCTATTAAGTTAATAATATAATTAAAATTAAGCTATATTTATGATATATCTAAAAGCTATTGGGAGTCCTAGTTAAGAACTAAAGCACTTATAATTCTAGGTAAATCTAGATAATAATACGCCCACTATAGAAGCTCAAAAGAATATTCCTCTCATAACTTTATAAGTATTTTAAATACTTAGAAATAAAGTTATATTAATTCGCCATTTATAAAGAAGCATGCATATACCTAGACCTTATAATAGTAAGCATTATGTAAACATATTCTAGATATATTCTAAATATATTATAGGCATATTAATACCTTATCCTATCTTTATTAAAAGACCAGCAAAAACAAGTTCCTAGTTCTCAGCTCCCTTAATACGCTTAAATAATATATTAACCTCTATAGACCGTCTATTCTATAGCATTTAGAGTTACTAAAAGTGAGAATAGTAAATAAGGTATTTTATGCTATCAAAAAGAATATCTTAAATGTACTAGTCCTATTATTAATATACTTTAAATATAATAGAAGAGTATTATACCTATATCTCCTTCTCCTTCTCAAGTAGGAAGAGTTATTGGACTATTGCAATATAGTCGCTTAGGGAGTAAGTTAGAGCTTAAGACTTAATAATTAATTTCCTAACCTTATTAACCTATACTAAGCTAGAATATATATTACTAAACGTAATAGCACTATATTTCTTAAAGAGGTCTTAAACTATTAGGTTTATCACAAGAGACCTTACATTTAATATATTAGCAACATATTTACAATATAATAGCCACATACTTATAATATACGCTTAGTAGGACGAAGATATCTTACTATATATTAGGTTAGGGTCTATAATCCTCTTAAGAATCTCAATTAATTCTCCTAAGTAGCCCTCTAGAATCTTACTTAGGACTAGTAATAGATATAAGTATATACTAATTAAAACCCATACTACATATAGTATCTCCCTAGTATTGATTAGTATAATTAGCTCAAATGAATAAGTATAGCTAATAGGGATTAACTATATATCCTCATTAAAGTAAGCTTTACCTATACATAATCCCTTTAGCATACTCTAGTTATATCTCTGTTATATTCCTAATATACTTTACTAACAACAATGTAGCTATCTTGCTCTCCTTATAATAACTATATAGCAATAGCTCTCTATATTTAGAATAGCTAGGCTTTAATCTTAAGACCTGGAGTAAGTGCATTCAATCTAACGCCATAAGAATAGCTAAGTCTCATAGGTGTTATATAGTATCTTAACCCTTTTGAGAAAGTGCTTTTAGCCAAATTAATATAAAGATACTTAGCAATTACATCAGATTACATAAGCTAAACCCTCAATTATCTTCTAATAATAAGAACGGATTCCTAATACATTATAAGCATAATTAAGAGCATATCTAGAATAAGCACTATTTCAAATAATAAGTATCTCTAACGCCACCCTAGTATAATTTACTAGAACTAAATTGCTATTAATTTGCCTAAAACTACTGGATTATTATTATTAAGTTACTAAAAATAACCCTATATCATATAAGAGATTCCCAGCTTTTTTGCAGTAGGTTATAATAATATCTAATATATTAGAGGAGTTAGTAACCTCAATCTCCTAAAGTTCTTAAGCTAATTTTGGGCAGTTTTGAACCCCAGTACAGCTTATAGCCCGCCTCTTGCAGCAGCTTTGAAAAAATAATAAAACGATATCTTTAGACTAGCTTTAAGCGCCAGAGTATAAGTATTACACCTAAATTAAAGCATATTAATATCATAATAGAGTTATATTTAAGGAAATATATAGCATCTAGAATACTCTTTACCCTAAATTTATCCTTACTGTTGGGATATTCGCCCATCCGGACCCAACCCAAGTGTCGGGCCCATGGCCTAGCGGGCAGGAATATTAACTATGGTAGTTATGTGACCTCAGTTACCTGATGTGGTAGTCACGTGACCTCAGTCACGTAACCCACCTCATCAGTCTACCATATCATTCCTCCTTTCGCTGGCTACCCTTCTAGATACCTTCTTTCCACAGATATCACTACTATTTTAAATACTACATTTATCCCCCCTACCTTCTAGATCCAGTCTTTATAAGACTAACGCTAATTAGTAGTTAACTTCACTATTATACCACTTAAGATACTATAAACCGCAGATCAGCAAGGTTAATAAAATAACTAAAGAGACGATATATTAATTAATTTAACCTAAATCTTTTTTAGTTAGATATCGCTAAGCTGGAGATTTAAATAGACGCTAATAGTTCAGCCTCCGCTACCATTTAACCCTCGCTAGAGAGACGTTATTTGGCCTAAATAGAACCCCAGCCTCCTGTTATTGAAATACTATGCTAATAGAGAATAACTTAGGCGCCAACAGTTTAGCCTCCGCTCCTATTTTGAGCCCTTCTCTAAAGTTATCATCAAAATCATTATGGGCGAAGTTTTAGATCCCCCACCGTTTAATAATAGCCGCAGACTATCCCGCAAGCTATTCAGCATCTTTAACCCTCTTATAATAGCCTCATTACCCATCAAGCCGGCGAAGTTATTACCTATTTTCAAACCCTCTTTTGCCCTCATCAGGCAGTTACCTTCTTTTTGCCCCCTTTTAGCACCCTCCTTCTGCTACCTTCGCAGCTATCAAAAAACTCCCACCAACAACTGCTCCATTAAAACCGCCAAAACGCCAAAATAACACAATCTTTTTCAACTAACCGCATTAATTTAGTATATTTTAACCTTTTCTAGCATATTTTAACCTCTTTTAGCACTACCTACCACTTTACTAACCTTCCCACCTTCACCACCTCCAACAACTCCACCACCCACCTCAAAATCCCCCTCCTTCACCCTCTTTTTCACCCTCTCCTTCACCACCAAATCAACCACTTCAAACCCTCCAGTTACAACAACAAGCAGTAAGCCCCAATCGCCCGCAAAAAGAGAGACTTTCAACATTACTACCCGCCCGCTAGTTCAGCAACCACGTCAATATCACATCCAAATCGCGGCAGCTACGCCAATTTGCCGCTACAAACGCACCTTCCGAAACCGCGACTCTTTCTAAGCCCTCTTTTAGCTATCTCTTTGGACCATATCTTTTTCAGCCTATTTAACAACAATAACAACAGCCCCCCCCCCCCTCCTCAAATACCTTCTCTACCACCCACTCCTCTTCAAACTTCTTCCCATCTACACCTTTAGCAGCAAAACTCTTCCTTCTTCAGCCTCTTTTTGCTGTTTTTCATCACTTTCTAACCCCCCCCCCCCCTTCCTGCCCTTTCAGAAGACCAAGAGTAAGTCTACTAGTAGTAATTCGCCTAATAAACAAACTACACCCCAAAGCTATAGCCTAGAGTAGTCAACCCGTGTTTGAGGCGTTATCAGCCTACTAGCCTACTGAGTCTTAATCCTTCCCACATCACACTCTTATTACTATATTAACTAAATATAGGTTCCAGCAGGGTATTAGTACCTTTGGGGAAATAATACCTCACTAGTAGTAAAGGTTTAGTAGTACTATTATTTAACTTATTAATAGCACCTACTTTTTCCCAGTAAAATAGTGTTACGACCCGTTATGCAAGGATAACAACCAACCAAACCACCTAGGCATCAGACGGCTAGGGCAGGACATTTGTACTGCAGGATCACGGGAACGTCAGGATGCTCACGGTATGGAAGAACTATGGTATAAGTCACGTGGCGATAAGATAAGACTGAGCGTGCAGAAAGAACTACTAAGCGCTCACCCGCGACTACTGAGCGCTCACCTGCGGTCACTGAGCGATCACTAGTACCCAGTTGGTGATTAGTGATGAGGGTAAAAAGGACTATTTAGGACTTATATATAGTATAGACTTGGGACTCCTAAGAACAGACTTCTATAGCTCTTTAGCAATTAACTTCATAATTACCCCAATAGGTACTCTCAGCTTTATCTTATACTGCGACCCCCTTATGAGGACTATAACTAATTACTATACTCCTAGAACCCCAAGATTTATTTAGTAATATAGTATAGTAAAACCATACTATTAACCTAGCGTTATCCCTCAGCTTCTATTAGTAGAACCCTACTATTAGATAGCTAACTATAATACTTTAATTGCTCCTATTTAGTAAGTTAACCTTTAACGCTACTAAATAGTATAAAATAGGAATTATATCAACTCCTAACAACAACGCGCAGCAAGCTAATAGTGCTAGGAACATATAACCCACAGCCCCAAGACCCGCAAACAACCAACAGGCCCAGACAGCCCCTATAAACACCTAGGAAATAATAAGCCTTTAATAGATATACGATATGATCCTCTAGCTCCAATAGGAAAACGCGCAGCTAGCTACCTAACACGGACCCAAGGCTAAATACCTAGAACCTGCTCCATACTTAGGAGAGCTAGGAACCCTTTAAGGATTTCTCACCCGCACCTAAGCCTACCTTTATTACTACGCCGCCTTATTTCAAGATAAAACCATAAAGGTTCACTAAGCTGCATCCTTCCTCAGGGGAGATACCCTCGCCTAGTTTAAACTATTAATAAGAGACTAACTAGGCAGACTATATAACTAGTAAAATAAAGAAACTCAGAAAGTATTTAGGAAGTATAGTAAGTTTAAGAAGAAACTTTAGGAAGCTTTTAGAAGCCTAAATAAAGAATAAATTACTAAATACAAACTTATTAATCTCATATAGAAAGGATTAGCTAATAAGTATACTACTAAGTTCTAGTAGATTTTATCTAAGCTAGACTGGGGAGAAGAAGCCCTAATAGCTAAGTTCTACTAAGGCCTAAAGGAAGAAGTTAAGGATAAGCTCGCACGACTTAACTACCCTAAAGAACTCCACTAATATATAGATACTACAGTTAAAATTAATAACTACCTCTATAAACAACGCCTTAAACGCAAAGGATAGTCCACTTGGAATAACAAAGTAGGATGAAATAATAATAGAAGAAAGGGTAACTAATACTAACCTAGCAATAACCACCGCGCTAAACGAACTTCCAACCATAGATATAACCCCAGGGCCCCTTAGTATACCACTACCTATAGACACCATAGTAGACCTATAGACCTCAGCGCAGCCCATAAAGATAGCAAGCGGAACAATAACTAGAAAAAAGACAAGCAATACTATAACTATAATAAGATAGGATATCTAGCCTATAAATATTAATCCCCCAAGAAAGAACGCTTTTAACTAGTACCTAAGAAACAATAAGTAAGTCTCACTATTAAAACCACACCTTATAAATAACTTCATTAGACCACCTGCTATAATAATAAGTGTGGAACCCACGCAGACCACAAGGACCACGCAGGATAGTACCTAAAAAACCCTTATAGGTTAGGATATAATACCACTAGTATCCCCCCAGCACCTATATATACCCTAGCAGTAGGATACTAAACCTACTCAAAGGCAGAGAGAAAAGCCAACAAGCAACTTGATGGAATGTTATACACACCCTTAGGCGTGGATATCGAAATCAATAACGAAGTCCACATTACCAGGCTACAACAAGGACTTTAAGTATATAAGCTATAAGTAAGAATATAACCCAAAGAAGTTATATAGTAATAATAGATTAGATTACTATAAGCCTATATTAAGAGATAACAGGATGCTAGGGATAACCCTAAGCAAATCCAGCAGATTAATAATAAAACAAAAGACTAAGCAGCAAAAGAACCTGTATAGAACTATGAGATATAGCCCTCTTGAGAATAATGAGATAAGCTCTATCACACTAGAAGAGCTAAATAAAATAAACTATCCGCTATAATAACTAATAAATAGCAGCCAAACCTAGAAGTAGAAAAATAGATTAAATAAACCTCATTCAAAATTAATAACACCTCATCCAAAGGAACTAGATCAGAGCCAGCTAACTACTTAAGGTACCTCTATAAGAAGGAGATTAACCCTCACTAGGACGACTAGGAAATTGCCTTTTATAGTGTATCTGGACGCGAAAGAAGAAACCTCTTATTTATAATATAAGTTAAAGGAGATTATGCCCATCTCAACCCCATACATAACTAACACTATTATATATTCTAGGCTTAGTGCCTCACGGACTACTATAATAAATACCGAGCTAATAAGTATGAGTATAACTTCTATCCTCAAAGATATAATACCAGACCTATCACGCAATACTACCTAGAGAATCAACTCCCTATATAGGACTTAGCCCAAATGATTGACAATAATATAGCATTATTCAAACCATATTATTACTACCCCATAAGATGTCTCAACGACCCCTATATAGAATGGGACTAATGTATAAACGACAAATGCTGAATCCACTCAGAAGAAAAAGCTAAGGCATAGCGGAAATAACTCCAGCGCTAACAGTTAAAAAACTAGACTCGCCTACTAATAAGGAACAATAATAGGCAAAAACAATAAGGTTCCTATATAGCGCAATAGCGCAAAAAACTCAACGATATAAGCATATATAAGTCTAAATACAACTTAATAGAAAATAGACTACTGTAATAATTAATAGCAGAGCCTAAGGAAACTTTATTTCGCTTAGAATGGTAAATAAACGATAGATAACCTAGAATAAGAAAGCAGTTAAAGACTACTATAACCTCAATACTATTAAAGGAGAACAAGTCTAGTATAGTAGAGGACGTATTAATATAGAGACTGCGCAACTCCCTTTATAGATCTATGGCCGGAATGAGCGACTAAACTTCAATATTATAGAGATAGGAGACAAATATAATATCATCCTTAGAAAACTATAATTATATAATAGTAACCCACAGATAGATTAGAGAATAGGCTAACTCTATTAGGACTAGGATTCAGTTACTGAGCAGCAGCTAAAAAAGGGCGCCTCAAATGAACCTTATAAAACGACTAAAGCAAGAAGATTTCTCGCCTACCTACGAATTAAGGATGCGAATACTAGGATGTTATTAGTAATAGATATTAATAGAGAAGATTAATTGCTATCTATTCCAGCAGAATACTAGTAGTATAATAAGCTATTTGCTAAAGAACTTAATACCAGATTACTAGAACATAGCAGCTATAATCATGAGATTAAGCTGAAGCCTAGAAAAGAACTAATATTCGAAAAAATCTATAGACTTAATTAAGAAGAAATAGAAGCACTTAACGCTTACCTAGAAGAGAACCTCAAGAAAGGATTTATTTAACCCTCAAT
>JAXCEF010000681.1:0-21371 GCA_037178605.1 Colletotrichum euphorbiae | reverse complement strand
CGTGATCCTGCAGTACAAATGTCCTGCCCTAGCCGTCTGATGCCTAGGTGGTTTGGTTGGCTGTTATCCTTGCATAACGGGTCGTAACACCTCACGTCTAGCAGCATAACGCCATCCAATATAACTAACATACTCTACTACATAATTAATACCTCAAGGGTTAATACTAGAGAAGGCAATAAGCCTAATACAGGCACTATTAGGGCTATAATTAAGAAAGAGATATATACAAAGGATGGATATAATAATTAGAGGTGCTGGGCTATTACTATTAACCTAAGGAATACAGACTAAATCCAGATTATCTGCTGAGATAAAGCTAAATACTATATAGTTAAGCAGACTACTAAGAAGAATATCGCACTAGGTATATAAGTACTACGAGATAACTTATACCCCCTTAAGGTTAATAATATAAAAAGAATAGAGGTACTAAATAAAAATAGAGAAATTAGATATGGAGCAGCGGAGGTATTTAGTAAAGAGAATAAGACTATAGTAGCTAAAATCATATAGCTCAGCAATAGGAATACTCCAAAAGTATATAGGTTAATAGTAGTATATATAACTAAGGCTAGTAACGCCCAGAGACTTATCTCTAAGGGCTTCTTCCACACTAGAGGGGAGTCTAGAACCACTATACTCTTTAAATAGCAACTATAACCTTAATAATACTATAACTACTAATAAATCACCTGCCACAAAGCATACTAATACAAGAACCCCAAAGTATGCGGGCGATACATAAAAGAAGGCTACCACCACAGCCAGTGCTACAAAATAATAGCGAAATATACCCCTTATAGTAGACCACATAAATCCTTTAGCAAGAACTATCTGAAACTATACCTATCTCTCTATAAGTAGGGGTATAGATACTTCAACTTAATATAAGGAAGTAAGATATAGTGCACGAGAGTTTAATAAACAATAAGAAATTATAGGGCTTTATAGCTATAGCTATATAAGAGCTATAGGTGTGGAAGAGGGATAGAAAGATCCTTATAGTCCCAATAGGATATAGCAGATAGATAAGGATAGTCCTAACTACATAGAGAGGGGAAAGAAGATAGGGGATCAGGAGTTTACTATAGATAAATAAGGATATAGAAGCAGAATAGGTACTAATACTATCACTAAATATTATAGCAGCAGTTATTCAGCTTCTAACTTAGAGACTACTAGTAGTATTAGTATATATCCCAGTCCAGGAACCCGAGATGCTCCGCCAGGCGTGCTCCCTACTACGCCAAGCAATTACAGATATGAGAGGTAGTATAGGCGAGAGGGTCGACCTGGTTATTATAAGCAACTTTAACCAATATAACTAACTATAGAGAGGAGATAATATTATAGAGAGACGATAAGGAGAGGTAAACCCTATTATCAACCTAATAAGCAAGTACTTCCATTAAAGCCTCCTGCTAAGGGAAATAAAGATATAATAGAAAAATAATATAGTAAAGATAATTAATTTATCTCTTATATCTAAAGAGTTAGCAAAGTTAATAATAAGATATATAATATATAAAACTAACTATAGGTCGGACCACCAGGCAATTAAGACAAATTTTAATATTATAGCACTAGAAATAGACAGCAAGCCCCGCCTCTTATTTAAAAACGCTCCATAGAAAGAGATTAACATAAAGATTAAAGCTAAGCTACAGCAACTTCCTATAGGAGATATAGTATAGTAATAGATAGACTATCTTATATCTATAGTATATAAGGTAGTAGAAGCCCTAACGCTAATAGCTAAGCTATCACAGTATGCAAAGAGGTAGTAGATAATAGACCTCATATAGCTTTACTAAATACACACATTCTAGAGAAATCATGTGAGAGCAGAAAAATAAGCAGGCAATAATATGCCGGATCTCGAGGAGCAAGCATAGATAGCAGCAAAGCAGTATCACAACGCTCTCTAATAACAGAAAAAAAGCTACTAGCAGGAGTTTCTAGCTAATAACATAAATATCTGGAAGACAGCTAAATATCTAGGCGCCAACAGAGGGACATCCTTTAATAAGATCCCTCAGCTTATAGATAGAATAAAGATGGAGGAGACTAGAGAATAGGCAGAAGAACTCCTATCTATATTCTTCCCGCCGCTTCTAGATATAATTGAAGACGAGGGAGATAACCTATAGAGGCCCCCCATACTCTTCCCCAAAATCATGCTAGAAGAGGTAGAGAGACAGCTCCTCTCAGCGAAATCGTGGAAGGCACTAGGAGAGGACAGCCTGCTAGTAGCTATATAGAAGCAAATATAGCTAGTTATAAAAGATAGAGTCCTCGCGCTGTTCTGAGCCTCTATAGATAAAGGGGAGTTGCCCCAGTAATAGAGATATATAAAGATTATCCCATTAAAGAAGCTAAATAAGGATAACTATAGTATTATAAAGGCTTAGCGCCCGATTTCTCTCTTATTAACCCTTAGGAAGGTACTTAAGTCTATTATAGCTAAGCGGATCTTATATGCAGTTAAGACTTTTAGACTCTTACTTGCTAGCTACTTTGGAGCGCAGAAGCAGAGGTCAGCAGAGCAAGCACTCGTTCTATTACAGGAGTATATCTATAACGCGTAGAGAAAGAGAAAAGTCCTCAGTCTAGTTAGTTTTAATATTAAAGGAGCATATAATAGAGTACATAAGGAAAGACTACTCTAGAGGCTTAAAGCCAGGGGGATTCTAGAGAAGATAGGGAGATAGGTTAATACCTTCTGCTCTCAATAAATAGTAAGTATCCTAGTTAATAAGTAAGAATCTGAGGTCTAGTAGTTACTATAGGCTGGGCTGCCCTAGGGCTTACTACTATTACTAGTACTATTCCTCTTCTTTAATACTAATCTAGTCTAGCACTAGATTAATAAGAATAAGGGGGTAGTAGCATTTATTAATAACTATATAGCATAAGTTACTAGACTATTATAAGAAGCTAACTACTAAGGGATCTAGGCTATTATTAATTAGGCTCTTAACTAGGAAAAATAAAGTAGAGTAACCTTTAAAATAGATAAAACCACTATAATCTACTTAATATATAACTAGAGACTACTAACTAACTTATCTACCTTTAATATTAAAGGGGATACTATCTAACCTAAGGACTAGATTAAGGTCCTAGGGGTGATTATAGATACTAAACTCCACTTTAAGAAATATATTAGGGAGGTAGTAATAAAGGGACTTAAAGCTATATTAGAGTTAAGGCGGCTTAAGGGCCTATCCCTAGTAACAGCTAGATAACTATTTATATTAGCTATAGCACTAATAATAGACTATACTTTAAATATCTAGAGATATAGGTACAAAGCAGCTTAAATAAGAGTTATTAATAGAGTATAATAAATTAGAGCTTAAGCTATTATAGGAACCTTTAATATAGTAGCTATAGTAGTAGCTAAAGTGGAAGCTAGTATATAGTTAGCTTAGGAAAGGTTTAATAAGAAAGCGACTAAGTTCTAGGTGCGCTTATAAAGCCTGCCCAAGAACTATCCGCTCTAATATTTAAGAGCCCAGAGCTTCAAAAGATATATATCTCCTTTCCAGAAGATAGCTATAGTCTACTACAACCTACCCTTAGATAGGTTAGAGACTATTAACATGTTTTTACTCTTATTATGGGAGGAACAGATATATATAATTATTGAGGATAAGGGGAGAATAGCGAGCAAGGCAATTAAAACTAGATAGGCACTTAGAGTAGCAATAAGTAGCTTAATAAGGAATAAAATTATAGGTTATAGAATAGTAATACTACCTCCCCTATTATATAGGGGAGGCAGCTTAATAATAATAGTATCTACTATAATTAGCCCCAGAATATAATAGAACCTATATACAGCAGAGCTTATAGTAATAGTAAGAGTATTAGAATCGGTCTCTAAGAGTGCTTAATATCTCGTGGTCTACGCGTTCTCCAGCAATAAGGCAGCCGTATTAGTAATTAGGAACCCTTAATAGCAGTTAGGCCAGCAAGAGATCTATTATATATATAACGCTGTTGAGGCTCTTAAGAGCAAGAGTAATAGAACGTCACTCCTCTAGCTTTTAGTAAAAATAGAATCTAAACTTATATAGGTAGCTAAGGTAGTAGCGAAAGAGAGCATAAGAGAGGGGAAAACTCAAAGGAAGAAGCTAGCTAGAGCCTACTTAACTGCCCTTAAAAATATCTTATAAAGAGTATAAGAAAAGTACTAAGTACTACCTCAGGGCGTGGGATATTTCCCTAAGAAAATTAATATAGCTCTACTAGAAAAATATATATACTAACTATATAATAGGATATTATAGAAAGAAGCTAGTATATTAGCGTAACTATAGACTGAGATAGTAAGACTAAATTAGTACCTGCACTAGATTGGGGCAATAGCCTCAGATCTATATACTTACAGAGAAGCAAAAAAGATAGTTAAACACTTTCTCTTCTATTGCACCTAGTAGATAGAATAGCGAAAAAGGATGCTCTAATATATAGAAATATATAGAGGAAACCTATCCTTTTACTTTAGTAGAAAGACTACCTCTAACCCTAATAAGTAGTTACCCTACATAGATATTATTAAAGAAACTATTAAGTTTACTATAGCTACACAAAGACTTAAAGCATAGATTAGCTAACTATATAGAAACCTATAATATTACTAAATTAACCTACTAACTTACTAATAATACCCCACGCACCCTCATGCTATTAATAGCAGGACTCGCTTTAGCTACTAAAGATAGGAACCTGAATACTTAGAGGAAATAGCTCTAAGATGTTACGACCCGTTCTGCAAGGATAACAACCAACCAACCCACCTAGGCGTCAGACGACTAGAGCAGGACATTTGTACTGCAGGATCACGGGGACACTAGGGATGCCCACAGCACAGAAGAACTATAGTATAAGTTACGTGATAATAAGATAAAGAGTGATTAGTAGAGCGTAGAAGGAAGCGCTTAGTAATTAGTTAGTCTTGCTAACTAATTGTAATCACTAATGCATAGAGGTGATCACCTAATAGCAGGACCAGGGACTATTTGGGACTTATATATAGTATAGACTTGGGACTCCTAAGAACAGACTTCTATAGCTCTTTAGTAATTAACTTCGTAATTACCCCAATAGGTACTCTTAGCTTTATCTTATACTATAACCCCCTTATGAGGACTATAACTAATTACTATACTCCTAGAACCCTAAGATTTATTTAGCAACACAGCATAGCAGGAATATACTATTAACCTAGCGTTATCCCTCAGCTTCTATTAGTAGAACCCTATTATTAAATAGCTAACTATAATACTTTAATTACTCCTATTTAGTAAGTTAACCTTTAATACTATTAAATAGTATAAGATAGGAATTATATCAACTCCCAATAATAACGCGCAGCAAGCTAACAGTACTAGGAACATATAACCCACAGCCCCAAGACCCACAAACAACCAACAGGCCCAGATAGCCCCTACAAACACCCAGGAAGCAATAAGCCTTCAATAGATATATAACATAATCCTCCAGCTCCAACAGGAAAACGCGCAGCTAGCTACCCAACACGGACCCAAGGCCAAATACCTAGAACCTGCTCTATACTCAGGAGAGCTAGGAACCCTTTAAGGATTTCTCACCCGCACCCAAGCCTACCTTTATTACTACGCCGCCTTATTTCAAGATGAAACCATAAAGGTTCACTAAGCTATATCCTTTCTTAGGGGAGATACTCTCACCTAGTTTAAACTATTAATAAGGGACTAACTAGGTAGACTATATAACTAGTAAGATAAAGAAACTCAGAAAGTATTTAGGAAGTATAGTAAGTTTAAGAAGAAACTTTAGGAAGCCTTTAGAAGCCTAGATAAAGAACGAATCGCTAAACGCAAACTCACTAATCTCATATAGAAAGGATCAGCCAGTAAGTATGCTACTAAGTTCCAGCAGATTTCATCTAAGCTAGACTGGGGAGAAGAAGCCCTAATAGCTAAGTTCTACTAAGGCCTAAAAGAAGAAGTTAAGGATAAGCTTATATAACTTAACTGCCCTAAAGAACTCTACTAATATGTGGATACTATAGTTAAAATTAATAACTACCTCTATAAGTAACGCTTTGAATATAAAGGATAGTCTACTTAGAATAATAAAGTAGAACGAAATAATAATAGAAGAAAGAGTAACTAATACTAACCTAGTAATAACTACCGCGCTAAACGAACTTCTAACCACAGATATAACCCTAGGGCCCCTCAGTACACCACTACCTACAGACACTACAGTAGACCTATAGACCTCAGCGCAGCCCATAAAGATAGCAAGCAGAACGATAACTAGAAGAAAGATAAGTAATACTATAACTATAATAAGATAGGATATCTAGCCTATAAATATTAATCCCCTAAGAAAGAACACTTTTAACCAGTACCCAAGAAATAATAAGCAAGTCTTACTATTAAAACCACACCTCACAAATAACTTCATTGGACCACCTGCTATAACGATAAGTGTGGAACCCACGCAGACCATAAGGAACACGCAGGATAGTACCCAAAAAACCCTTATAGGTTAGGATATAATACTACTAGTATCCCCCCAGCACCTATATATACCCTAGCAGTAGGATACTAAACCTACTTAAAGACAGAGAGAAAAGCTAATAAGCAACTTAATAAAATATTACACATACCCTCAGGCGTAGATATCAAAATCAACAACAAAATCCGCATTACTAGGCTATAATAAGGACTTTAAGCATATAAGCTATAAGTAAGAATATAACCTAAAGAAGTTATATAGTAATAATATATTAAGTTACTATAAGCCTATATTAAGAGACAACAGGATACTAGGAATAACCCTAAGCAAATCCAATAGATCAATAACAAAACCAGGGACTAAGCAGCAAGAGAACCTATATAGAACTAAAAGATATAGCCCTCTTGAGAACAACGAGATGAGCTCCATCACGCCAGAAGAGCCAAACGGAATAGACTATTAGCTATAATAACTAATAAATGGCAGCTAGACCTAGAAATAGAAAAATAGATTGAATAAACCTCATTCGAAATTAATGACACCTCATCTAAAGGAACTAGATCAGAGCCAGCTAACTACTCAAAGTACCTCTATAAGAAAGAAATCAACCCTCACTAGGACGACCAGGAAATTGCCTTTTATAGTATATCTAGATGCAAAAGAAGAAACCTCTCATTCATAATATAAGTTAAAGGAGATTATACCTATCTCAACCCTATATATAACTAACACTATTATATATTCTGGGCTTAATACCTCACAGACCACTATAATAAACATCAAGCTAATAAGTATAAGTACGACTTCTATCCTCAAAGATATAACACTAGACCTATCACGCAATACTACCCAGAGAACTAACTCCCTATATAGGACTTAGCCCAAATAATCAACAATAATATAGTATTATTCAAACTATATTATCACTACCCCATGAGATGTCTTAATAACCCCTATATAGAATAGAACTAATATATAAATAACAAATACTAAATCCACTTAGAAGAAAAAGCCAAGGCATAGCAGAAATAACTCCAGCGCTAACAATCAAAAAACTAGACTCACCTACTAACAAGGAACAATAACAGGCAAAAATAACAAGGTTCCTATATAGCGCAATAGCACAAAAAACTCAATAATATGAGCATATACAAATCCAAATATAACTTAATAGAAAATGGACTACTGCAATAATTAATAGCGGAGCCTAAGAAAACTTTATTTCGCCTAGAACGGTAAATAAACGATAGATAACCTAGAATAAGAAAGTAGTTAAAGACTACTATAACCTCAACACCGTTAAAGGAGAACAAGTCTAGTACAGCGGAGGACGCATTAATACAGAGACCGCATAACTCCCTTTGCAGATCTATGGCTGGAATGAGCAACTAAACTTCAATATTATGGAGATAGGAGATAAATATAATATTATCCTCAGAAGACTATAGTTATATAATAGTAACCTATAGATAGATTAGAGAATAGGCTAACTCCATTAGGACTAGGATTTAGTTACTAAGTAGTAGCTAAAAAAGGGCGCCTCAAATAAACCTTATAAAACGACTAAAGCAAGAAGATTCCTCACCTACCTATAAATTAAGGATATAAACGCTAGGATGTTATTAGTAATAGATATTAATAGAGAAGATTAATTGCTATCTATCCCAGTAGAATACTAGTAGTATAATAAACTATTTACTAAAGAACTTAATACTAGATTACTAGAATATAGTAGCTATAATTATGAGATTAAGCTAAAGCCTAGAAAAGAACTAATATTGAAAAAGATCTATAGACTTAATTAAGAAGAAATAGAAGCACTTAACGCTTACCTAGAAGAGAACCTCAAGAAAGGATTTATTCAACCCTCAATATCCCCAGCAGGGTATCTAGTACTCTTTATACCTAAGAAGAACGGGAAGAAATAACTATATATTAACTATTAGAAACTTAATAATATTACTATTAAAAACTATTACCTATTACTACTTATCTCTAAGCTATGCGACCTCCTGTATAGTGCGAACTAGTTTATAGCCCTTAACCTTAAGGGAGCTTATAACCTTATCCGCATTAAGGAGGGCAAAGAATAGAAAATAGCTTTCAGAACATAATACAGACACTTTAAGACACTTGTAATGCCCTTCGGACTTACTAACGCCCCTATAACGTTCTAGACCATAGTTTAATAAAATACTCTAATAATACCTTAATAAGTTTGTTGTGATATACCTCAATAATATCCTCATCTTCTCCAAAACGTTGGGAGAACATAAGGAGCATATACACGAAGTACTGCAAAGACTACAAGAAGCGAAACTCTTAGTTAAGCTAGCAAAAAGTAAATTCCACTAATAAGAAGTCAAATTCCTTAGATTTACTATTACCCCAGGGATTATTTAGATATCTAAAGATAAAATTAAGGCAGTCTATGACTAGCCTATACCCGCTTATGTTAAGGATATATAATTATTCCTCAGATTTATCAACTTCTACCAAAGATTTATTAGAAACTACGCTGAGATAAGCTGACAACTCTAGGACTTAACCCAGAAAGACAATACATTCCAATAGACTAAAGAGCACTAAAACGACTTTAAAAAGATCAAGCAATATATAGAGGAAGATATTGTCCTATCTATACCTAATTCTAATAAACTATTTGAATTAGAAACTGACGCCTCAGATTTCACTATAAGTGTATAACTCAGATAATAAGATAATAAGAATTAACTACAACCAGTTGCCTTTATATTAAAAAAGTTCAGCAGACCTGAACTTAACTACTAAATATATGATAAAGAACTTATGGCAATTATTAAAGCATTTAAAGAATGGAGACCACAGCTATTAGGAACAAAACACCTAGTCAAGGTATATATAGACCATAAGAACCTTTCTCATTTCATAACCTCAAAAGCACTTAATAAATAATAAATCAGATGATTGGAATTCCTATTCGAATTTAACTTCGAGATCAACTACAAGAAAGGAAACGAAAACAGCAGAGCTGACGCTCTCAGCCGCTAATTAGACCACAATGTCCCAGTACTAGAAGCAGTATAGTAATCCATATCTCTGGACTTTATTATCAAATTACTAAAGTCAAAAGAACTAATAACTAATACTAAGTACAACAGCATTTTGGTTATTATAGACTAACTCATGAAATACGCCTACTTCATCCCATATATGGAATTAAGCACTGCAGAAGACCTTGGTTATGTATTTCTGAAAACTATCATCAGCCAACACAGCATACCAATAGAAATCATGTTAGACAGAGATAAACTATTCACTTTAAAGTTCTGGAGATCCCTGATCTCACAGCTTAGATCTAATTATAAACTCTTAACCGCTTTTTACCCACAAACTAACGGACAAACCAAACAAATCAACTAAATCCTTAAGATCTACCTACACTATTATATTAATTACAAGTAAAATAATTAAGTATTGCTACTACTAATAGCCTAATTCGCCTATAATAGTGCAATAAGAGAAAGTATAAAAGAATCACCATTCTATCTCAACTACGGATTCAACCCCACCGCATATAGAGAACCGCGATAGGGCCTAGCAGCACTTAGAGCTGTGGCAGATATTAAGAAAATTCGAGAAATTCAATAGGAACTCCCCAAAGACCTTAAATTCGTGCGCGAACGAATGCGCAAATACGCCGACAAGAAAAGAGTTGAGGGACCAACTCTAAAGGAGGGAGATAGTATCTACCTCACCTAATAAAATATTAAAACCAAACGACTAAGTAATAAATTAGACTACAAAAAACTTAGACTATTTCAAATTAATAAAAAACTATTAGACGTTAGCTATAAACTCTTACTACTAGATACTATAAAGTACTATCTAATCTTTCATATTTTACTTCTCAAACTAGCACCACAAGGATCATAAATAAATAACCTCATTATTATAGAATTAAATAAACTAGAATATAAGATTAAATAAATTATTAACTATATTAAAAATAAGAATAAAACCTAATACCTCATTAAGTAGAAGGGATATAAGCATGAGGATAACATATAGGAACCAGCTATAAATCTCAAACACGCATAAGATCAACTCCGCACATACTGGGAATAGCAAATAACAAACAAACCACAAACAGCACCCGCACCCAAGAGGACGCGCGAAGACAAGACCTAGTTTATTTAACCCCATCCTATAGTTAGACTAATATAATAAGACTAACCACGAGACGCTAACCTATTTATATAATTAGGGATACTAGCAAACTAGGACGCCTCACCTAATAGAAAGTTCGGAGTACTAGGATTCCAATCCCCTAAGACTATATCTAAATCAACTACACTAAAACCACCTATAGACTAAGCCTCCAGCATAAGAGAAGCTACTAGTTCCTCCTCAGTAACTTTATAACTTTTATAAAATACTATCCTTTTTTGCTTTCTCAAATAATCCAGCCGCGCCATAAACTCATCTAACTCAGCCTGCGCAGCACATAAAGCAGCAGCCTTTTTACATAACACCTCCTCCTCCACTACTTTAATATCCTCTAAATAAGCCGCCTCATCTAGTAATCAATTAACTAGAGAATAAATCAGCAAAATAATAAATACTAGTATAGTAATAACATATATAAGCGCAAACCGCATTAGCCGCCGCATTACATAAACGCCCCAAGCGAGTATACTCACTACAAACTTCACCTCTAGGGAGAAGCTTATAACGCTTCCCTAATAAATAATAATATAAATAAGGTATATTAATAATAATACTAAACTTAGCAATATGAAGCGCATAATTATAATAATAAAGAGTAGAGGCGGAATATAAATTCGATTTTTAAACGCAACCTAACATAGTATCAGCACCATAGAAAAGCCAGGGAGCATAATTAACAGATCCCCAACCTAGGACTAACAACCTACTTATATTAGGTCTTAAGAACAAGACCTTTAAGAGAGAGACCTAATATTACAACCCATTCTATAAGAATAACAACTAACTAACCCACCTAGGCGTCAGACGACTAGAGCAGGATATTTATACTATAGGATCACAGGGACACCAGGAATGCCCACAGCATAGAAAAACTATAGTATAAGTTATATAATAATAAGATAAAGAGTGATTAGTGGAGCGCAGAAGGAAGCACTTAGTGATCAGTTAGTCTTACTAACTAATTGCGATCACTAATACATAGAGGTAATCACCTAACAGCAGGACCAGGGACTATTCGGGACTTATATATAATATGGACTTAGGACTCCCAAGAACAGACTTCTATAGCTCTTCAGCAATCAACTTCGTGATTACCCCAACAGGTACTCTCAGCTTCATCTTATACTACAACCCCCTTATGAGAACTACGACTAATCACTATACTCCTAGAACCCCAAGATTCATTCAGCAACACAGCATAGCAGGAATACACTGTCAACCTAGCGTCATCCCTCAGCTTCTGTTAGCAGAACCCTACTGTCGGATAGCTGACCGTAACATAAGATAGCCTGCTACTAACCCCACGAGAAACCGCAGATACAGCAAGGAGTAATTAAGGAGGATTTAGACAAAGATAGATCTTATATAGAAGGGCTTATAGGAGATCAAGTTATAAACGCAAGTGGAGACGATGTAGATAAATAAGCATAGGAGCCCTCAATGGCTTAGCCGGGGCGTAATAAACTCTGTGTGTGTGTATCAAAATGGCTTGATCTCTTTTCTCTGTTCCTGTCCACTCTACCAGATATCCATTTCAATAGTGAACTCACTCCGCAATACTTTGGGCCGCATTCCCAGTAGAAGGATTATAGAAAGTAAATACAGGTAGCCTAGCCTCAGACGTAATAGTAGGCGATAGAGCTTTCTTCCGAGTGATGAACCATAAGTACTATCCACAGCTAATATCTGAGGTACTATTCCTAGCCATAACGTTGCCCTCTCCACCTATATGACTGCCTATAAAAGCATTAGTATTATTGCGGGGAAAAAGCGTGCAGATGCTACTAACTCACAGTAGCTTTATGCAATATCGTGGTATAACTCAAAGCAACTTTGAAGACAAGACCCAGGGACAAAAGGCTGCTATAGTATCTATATAAGGTAAACTTCATAATCTTCATATATATTTAGAGTGATTAGTGGGCTATATCTATAAAGTATTAGTTGCTTTATGTTCTCATCTACATCTCCCCTCTATATAAGCGTATTAGAAACATCCTATTCCTGCCGGTTACAGAAATTGGAGACGATATTATAATCCCTACCTGAGAAAACGTCCCATCATAGGCTGCTTAGATTATTTATTTCGCAATCCACCGCGCCAGATACACTAAGTACCATAATCAACATAGAAACCACTAGCGTAGTGGAGAAAAGGCTTCTAGTTGTCATCTTAAGTTGGATTTCTATGGCTAGACTATAGCCTGGAGCCGAGTACGATAGACGTCAAGCTTATATAGTTATAAAGTAAGAGACGCAGTAGTATTTTATTACTAATTCTACTTATTACAAGAGCGACGTTAAGTATAGATACACTTATAGACAGATTAAGTTCATATCTAAGTCTGGATCTCAGGCCCCAACCCCTGCAATCCTTTAGGCGTTTCAGACACTCTAGCTTCGCAACGCGATGAAGACACAGTCGGATTCCCTCCTGATAGCTACGCTATAAGCTCTTAGCATACTCACCTGGTTTGTTTAGTGGGTGATAGCGGATTATCTTACTACATCTATTCACGAAATATTTTCAGGGTTTTTTACGGTTTTACAGTACCTAAATACTTAGAATTCTACATAATGAGTTATGTAGTCGCGGTGTGGTGCCATGGCCCATATGGCTTAGCAGCTTACGCTCATGATCAGCAGGTGCTCACAGCAGCTGAGCTAGAATCGGACGGAGCATGGAATGGATACAGCCAGAAACGGCTTATTTGTGGGCTGCAAAGACGGCCTGACTAATGGTCGCTGGGTTCCCGTCCCTTCTCCTCTGGGTTCCTATTGCTCTTCGTTCTTCTCAGCCGGACACAGTTCTGTAGTGTTATCAGCTATCATCATGCGTCACAACTTAATGCCGCACAGCAGTCCCTCATCACGAACCCACAAACGCAAGGATTTAACAACAAGTCGTGATGCTAGAAATAGAGTCGTTATAGTATAACCGCATAGCTATTCTGAGCTGGCTAGGCTTACTGGCCTATAGGCTATGCGGAGGGTGTTGCTCGGCACCGCTTCCGACTCGTCCTGGCTGCCGTCACGTGGACAGGCATACCAGAGAGAGAACCCTGGCACTGGTACAGATACCTGGAGGGACCTTCTGGCATCTGCTTGATTATCTATTGGGCGTGGAGCCGCCAGGCTGATGGTTCATTAATTAACCATCTGCGAGGTTCAGGGGTTATATATCTTGTATAGTAAGCCGGGAGGGCATCCTGTGACTCTGGGCGAGGATCCTGAGGTGTTCGTCTCGAGTCCTATTAGACCTACATCCGGCTTACTTATTTCCATTCACTCATATTGCGTGCTTTCAGGGGCCGCTCTGACGGCTGGCGACGGCCGGCGACGCCCAATCACAGAGTGCTACACACTGATGCTAAAGTTGGGGTCAAAGGCGAAGACTTGGCGCCCGGTACCACTAAGCCCTTTATCGACTGGGATGTGAAGCGCGCGCCGCGAGGCAATCTTTCTAGGCGGCTGCTGCGTTGTGAGGTTGGTATCAGACCACCATCGAATCGCCCTGCCAAACGAGAAGTAACGGCCCTCAGATGAATGATGTTCTTGCTAACCTCACGCCTTGCCGGAGCACACAAGACGGAGCAGTCTCCAGATCTCGATACTCCTGTCAGTGGCACTCACTATGTGTGGAAGGAACGTGATGTGTATGATGCTAAACCTAGCCCATGGGCCCAGGCGCTGGAGGGGCTGACCAGAGCACCGCTGCCACCTGGTGACAGGGCTGCCAGAGTGGCGGGCACTGCCAACACTATGTTGCCAAAGTAGACGAACTCTTTGGGGTTGGCCACTTCAGGATCATCCTGAAGTAACCCGAACAAATCTTTCAAACAAATCTTTCAAACAAATAATCAAATTGAGGCCATTTAGAGATTCAAACAAGCAAATCTATTAGCCTAGATATCTGATATATTTGAACAAATCGAGGGCCGACCGCGATATAGTTATTCCGACCTCCGGACCAATCAAAAAGTTCCAAAAGAAACCGACCTCACCAATTACAAACTAGTTAAAGTTCGTGATCGGTAACATGAACACCCATAGTGTGATTCGAACCCACGACATCTAATTTCAGATAATTGAAGTTAGGCGTTATACATCTTAACCATATGAGTCTTAACAGTTGTTAACAGGCCTTTTTTGGGGGGGTATATACCCTTCAATCGTGATTTTTTCCCCATACCCACCCTAATACGCGCCATTCGACGTCGCGCGCGCCAGCCGTCCCCTTTTGCGGACTTTTGACCACATCACCACCACAACCTGGGATACAACGTCTTCACGCCCGCAACTACCACAACCCTCTATTACGCCAGTTTTAACGTACATTGATTATTTGCGACCTTCCCGAACGACTCCACGATGGCCTCACATCTTTTCGGCCATCCCTCCCCCACGTTACTTGGAGGGGGCGCCGCTTCGTCAACAACGATATGGTGGCTACAAAGGGCTCGAGAGGTCGGAGTAGTTGGATTCAGAACGAGGGACTCTTCGTCGTCGAAGTTATCCCTCCATCAACCCGCGGCGAGGCCTTCTGGATCTGTCGTCGATGCGACGAGAAGGGTCAAGTCGTGATGTTTAAGGCCTCCGGTACTACGTCAGCCGCTACCCATCTTCGCTCAGCTCACAGAGTTCTCTTCTCAACATCAAAACGACCCCACGATACGTCTGATACCCACGATGACCCTGAACCCCCTGTTAAACGTCATCGATCGGCTCCTGTTACTATTCTGAGGTCCCAAGTCACGACGATCGAAGAATTATGTACTGGGTTCATCGTGAATACGTCGAACCCCTTCTCAATATACGAAGACGCCTTTGGGCAAGCCCTCCTCTATCAGTTTAACCCTGATATGTTCGAACAGATATCATGGTCTCGCACAAGCCAACGAGATAACCTCCATCGAGTATATGAGGCTAAGAAGAAGATTATCAAGCAGGAGATCTGTAGCGCCACGACTAAGATCCATCTCTCGTTCGACCTATGGACCTCCCCCAATCGATATGCGATCCTCGCGTTATTCTGTCACTTTCTCAACTCATCAGGGAAGCAAACGCAGTACCTTATTGGCCTCCGTCGTCAGCCTAGAGCCCACAATAGCGAGAACATCGCTTTTACGATCAATCGAGTGATCCAGGAGTGGGAGATTGGCGATAGTATCGGCGCCGTGGTATCTAACAACGCTAGGAACAACACCTATTTACAATCCCTCTACCCTCTCCTCTCGTCAGATTATACAGCTACTGACGTCCTCAATCGACGAATACAATGCTACGGCCATATCCTGAACCTCATCGGCCAAGCCTTCTTATTTAGTACTGATAAAGATGCGTTTGAGGATGAGGCTGACGAGACTTGGCGGGCAAAGGGACCTGTCGCAAAGCTTCACAACGTCGTCAAGTACATCAGGTCATCCCCTCAGCGTACTGAAAGGTTCCTGGAGATCAGCAATGAGGCTGACGATGACTTAACGATCTTCGAGGCCTCTCCCCAAGAGTTATAGTTGATCCAAAACAACAGTATGAGGTGGAACTCTACGTATATGATGATCAGCCGAGCCCTCCTCAAGCGGAACCAGATTAACGGTTATATCCTGGCTAATAAGACCCTTCCTAGGTCAGAAGATTGTATCCGTGATGAGGATAATATTATGAGCGACGACTGGCTCCTGCTCATCGAGATTAAGGAGGTACTTGAGCCTCTTTATAGGCAGATGATGCGATGCCAGGGCTGGGGTAAGAAGGATGGCTACGGCCGCTTGTGGGAGGTTATGACGGGTATGGAATACCTTATTGACCGACTTGAGGAGTGGAAGAAGCTCTATGAGGTATTAACTAACGATGAGATTGATCTCACGGCTTTGCAGATGACCTTATTGCAAGCCCTAGGCGCCACGAGAAGTTTGAGGTTATTGCGACGAACTACTGTATCATAACGGCCGTTACTTAATAGTATCCCTACCTACGTATGCGATAACTACGCCCCTCGTTAAGATCACGACTATGTCTAAGAACTTCGTGATGGATACTACGACTTTTGAGGTTACTTTTGGCTGTTGGTCCTGAACGCCTGGGTCCTCCTCAATAAGTATTACACGATGCTTGGAGACTTGAATCTCTACTCTATATTGGTTATTTTATACCCTGGTCGAGGGCTATGATGGCTGGAGAAGCGGTGGGCCTCACCAGACCAACAGACCTGGCTTCGCGACGCCAAAGATGGGTTATATGACTACTGGTAATATTGGTATGCCCACCAGCCTAGCTGTCGACGACCTTCAGCCTCATCACAAGGGCTGTTTGCACCTCTCGCGGTAGCCTCACGGGCAGAAGACTCTGAATACCATTAGTGGCTTAACAGTAGGTTGGAGGAGGTCTCTCTCGATGAGTCTTCTGAGGTTGACCAGTACCTATGTCAATCTATTGTCCAGCCTGTTGACGACCCTATTTAGTGGTGGATTTCATATCGTCAGACCTTCCCAACCCTTAGCAAACTTACCCTCGATGTACTTGCGATCCTAGCGATGGCAACTGACTGTGAGAGGACGTTTAGCCTCGCGAAGTTGATAATGACGTCGCAGAGGCTGTTAAAATAAGCTGTTGACGCTAGAAGAGGCTTAATGCCTCCAAAATTGGCTATGAGGTTGGTCTATTACTGTCAGTGGTTAATACTTCTATCCTAGGGGTTAGCATATAGAGGAGGGATAATAAGGGGGGTATATATCGCTTAATACCATAAGAGATATAAGTTCTAGCCCCTAGGCATCTCGCGATAGCCTCACTGACTTCCTACTTAGGTATCTATACCAAATCAATCAGATATCTGTTAAATAGTCAAATATACCCTCTTTTGCCGGCTGAACAGTCAAATTGAACCCCCGGATTTGATTTGTTTGATCGGGATGCTGCGCTGTCAGGATGGCATTAATGGGTCGACTATGTAGCGCACGCGGCGATGCCTAGCGACCGGAACTCAACTGGTGTTTTGATCATTACCAGACATAGTTCATAGGATACTCTCTCTACGTCATCCATCATCTACTCCACCAGCTGTATGGCTTCCACGAGGGACGGACGGGCACAGGTCAGGGCTTTGTGGCATCCATAAAATGGCATTGGGCTGGGGCCCTGGATCGGGATGCGTCAGAAGAATCAGAGAGATGGCTACCCGACCTCACGCCATTGTCGGTTGGAAGGAAGTAATACGGGGATGTAAACAGCCGGATTACTATACATGAGCATCTTGGCAAACCTAACGAGCACGGCGATGACTGGCGATACCGGGATAAGGGTCCTCGTGCTGTGCGCGGTTCTCGACATTCCGGCTGAGGTCGTATTCAATGAAGGAGGAATCTAAGCCATGACGAGGTCAGGGCGGTTGAGAATGATTTCGTCGTTGCTGCTTTCTTCGGACAATCAGCCGCCTAAAATAGAAACCTGAACACTCGGAGGAAGTGGCCCCAAGATGGCCTGCCACTAAACCTACGAGAAATCGTAGTTATAGCAAGGAGTAATCGAGGATGAAACAGACGAAAAGTGGATCTTATCGGATGGGGTTATGGGAGATCAAGCTATGAACGCAAGTGGAGACGATGTAGATAAGCATAGGAGCCCTCAATGGCTCAGCCGTGGCGTAACACACTCTCTCTCTTCCTGTCTGTGTGTACGCCAGCTTCGTTGATTCGTTTTAAGACTTGTCTTTGTTCTATAAGCTGGAACCAGAGGGATTGATGTGCGCCGGGGATAGCGGCGGCCTTTGGCGATGACGTAGCGAAGGTGATTGGGGTGTCATTGCGTTCAGCTGTACAGTAACAGTCAGTTACATGTCTATTCTACTGCCAAGCCTTTTACCAAGACAAACTCGCCGTCTCTGCAGCACTTGAAAGGCAAAGATGATCACAATTTTCTGCCGCCGTCTGCTGACTATCGCTTCGTGCGACAGATCAAAACATCAACTGTGACGCTGGTACCGCCTTCGACGTCCTGGTCAAGAAAGCGGAAGTTCACTTCGAGGCCAATCGCCCGCGTGCGATTTAGCTTGTACTATGAGGAATCAGCCCCGAAGAAAGACTTGCGGCTCTGACCAGGTCGGGGATAGCGTGCTCATCTCGGTACTTGTGTTGCTCGTGAAGGTAGTCAGCAGTAGGGTCTGTGGGCAGAGCGGCACACTTCTGCTTTCAGTAAGCCAAATTCGAGGCATATACTCATGCACATGTTTCTTTGATTAGAGAGAAGACATGTCTCCACATTCCTTTTTCACTGTAGTCCAGTAGCAGTCGATGGATTGCTTCGCCAGCATGAGGCGGAAACTAGTTGTCAGGACCAGGAACAATGTCGAACCCAGAGCCTCCTGTTTTTGGATCATGGATTATAGTTCCAGTCGCGTGGGCGAACGCTAGGGACTAAGTAGTTTTCCCACATCGACTGTATGGGTGTAAGGCGGCGGTGGTATTTTCCATCGTCAGCAGCTACCCCAAGGTGAGCGATTATGACGCTACTACTGTAGGAGATACTAAGGCTATGCTGCTTACTGCCTGGCTGAATGTCTGCGTTATTTGTGCTGCCATTAAGTGGAATAATGATACAGCTGCATAGGGGAGGGTCTCTTGACTGCATGCTGCGATGAAGTTGACTACTTATGGGGAATTTGACGTACCGTACGTCTTGCGGATTTGGTGAGTAATCATGCTTAGGTAGAACGAAAGGTTCATGCGCTGTTTAATGTTGCTAAATTCTGCACTGCGTCCTGAGATCACTCAGCCAGACTTCACAACAAATGCTTCTCCAAATAGATCATCTTCATCCAGCAACAAGTCCTGCTGTCGGGGCTCCGCATGCCAACAATATCTCAGTCGTCAGTGAGTTAAACTGACAGCTTCGCGGTTTACTCCTCCACTCTATCCCTGACCTCCCAGGGCCAGCCTATTCACATCTGCATCGACAACACCAGCGTTATCCAGGGGATACAGGGTAATATCCCAGACTCTTCACAGGATGCATTCCTCAAGATTAAGGAGGCTGCCACAATATATAATATATAGACTCACTAAGCACTAGGGCACTAGGGCATTTAAGGGAACAAAGAGGCAGACTAGCTAGCTAAAGAAGGCACAACTCTCCCAGTCCCACGAGGCTAACTAGCTACCTTATTAGGGGTGAAGCGCCTTACTAAAGAACGCCTATATAAATAATACATATAATAGTAGAGGCAGGAGGCAAGGCCCTAATATATCTAGCTAGGGCTAGAGGCTAGCCTAACCTATCCCCTTAAACTAGCTCTCCCGCGAGCTACCCTTTATTACCTCCTAATAGCCCGCTCAGGCTATAGAGACTTTAAACAGTATTATAAACGCTTTAGCTATATAGAATCACTACTCACCTACTTATACGGGGAGGCAAAGGAAGTAAACTACCTAGTTTACTACCTAAAGACCTTAATAAGGAGGTAATAGTAGCCTACCCTCTACCCTTCTAGCCCACGAGAGCCTATAGGACCTATAGGATCCCTCAAGCGGTACTTTAAGGGGCTAATCACCAATCGTTAAGGCTTCAAGGCCTTCCTCCGCGCGACAGACTTCTTCCAGAAGATCTACCCGCAGTACTAGAGACTAGGCTAGCCTAGCTCTCTACTAGAGAAATATCCCTACTAAGAGATAAAATATATAGTATAGAACTAGGGAACTAGCGGGAACTAGAGACAGATAGAATGCAAATAGCCCTCAGGCAGGATTTGGAGGACGCCGGGAAGGGTCATATACCTTAGAGTAGATAGTCCGAGCCTACAGCCCTCCACGCCATATACCCCTCGGGAGGTCTGCCGCAAGGGTGGCTGCACCCTTGCCGCCATGGCGTTGAATACAACAACAACAACAACATCCTCCACTCTATCTCTTTCAGGCACTAGCTGCGTTTGTAGGGGCTAATCATAGGTTTACAACAGGAGAGCAAAAGAATTCTTCAGCCTTCTTCATAGTAGAACTACGGACTGAAAATACCGCTTTCATCGAGACATGCGTTGTTCCAAGGTTTTTTCATGGAGCTACGCCTTGTGCGTGATTACCACTGTAATCCGGTGCGTAGACGCCGCACCTGTCGGATGGGAGTCTGGTTTGCTTTACAAACGGTCAATAGAAGATGTACCATTTAGAACCAGCACAATTATTTTGTCGGTGCTATTCGGTGCTGAAAATCTTCTAATACTTTGCCTCTTTGTTCTAGGGTGGCGGTGGTTGCCGAGTCTTTTTAGTTTTTAGTTCCGTACCAATTTATCTTCGTTTCAGACGTCCTGCACATATGTACGTACCTCGCAGTAGTAGGTGAAATAAAGTTCAAAGTTGCTAGGACGACTTGAAGGTTCACAGGCATACTGAGAAGACGCTGATAACAGTAGCTATAATCACGAAATTAAGCTGAAGCCTAGAAAAGAACTTATATTTAAAAAGATCTATAGACTTAATTAAGAAATATAAGTACTTAATGCCTACCTAGAAGAGAACCTCAAGAAAGGATTTATTTAACCCTCAATATCCCTAGCAGGATATCTATGTTACGGTCAGCTATCCGACAGTAGGGTTCTGCTAACAGAAGCTGAGGGATGACGCTAGGTTGACAGTGTGGTCTTGCTATGCTGTGTG
>JAXCEF010000680.1:0-21509 GCA_037178605.1 Colletotrichum euphorbiae | reverse complement strand
AGACTAACTAATCACTAAGCGCTTCCTTCTGCGCTCCACTAATTATTCTTTATCTTATTATCACGTGACTTATACTATAGTTCTTCCGTGCCGTAGGCATCCCTAGTGTTCCCGTGATCCTGTAGTACAAATGTCCTGTCCTAGTCGTCTGCTGCCTAGGTGGTTTGGTTGGTTGTTATCCTTGCATAACGGGTCGTAACACTAAGTTCAGACTTTTATTTGAAGGTTAGAGTTACTATAAGGACTTTATATAAGGCGGTCTTTCTAGGCTATACTACTAATAAATTTCACTTGCCTTATATAAGCGAACCTAATATATATCGCATGCCTTATATATATGAAACTAATGATAGTTAAAGGTCTTTAGTGTGGTCTAATTAACCCGTTAATCCTTTAGTAAGCGGCTATGAGCCTGCCTGAGATATTACAATAAGGCTACTATTCCTAGCCCTAGAAGTAATGACTTTAGGAATAAATCTAAAGTAGTAAAATGCCTACTAGAAGTTATTACTAAAGTTGCCCTCATTATATGTTAAACTATAAAATTACCCCATGGGGGCTGAGTTTATCTAGGCCGAAGAGAGTTATCTCTAGAGCTACTAAATATCCTAATTTTAGTTAATAGTATCGCAAAAGACTATAAAGGGTTATAAGGTCCTTAGATGCTACTACCTATAAGCTAAATAAGTATAGCAAGCTTCTAAAAGTTAAAGCGAGACTTGTGGTAAGAGGCGATTAATAGCCTTATAACCTTTGCAATACCTATACTACTATATTAGCTAGGATGTCGTTTAGAACCCTCGTTGCTATTGCTAACTGATTTAATATGGATCTGATCTAATATGACGCTGTTAATGCCTTTATATATGCTAACCTTAATGAAGAGGTCTATATAGAGATACCGCTAGGGTATTGAGAGCCTAGAAGAGTGCTTAAGCTGCTGAAGGCCCTATATGGGCTTTGCAGATCCCCTCTCTTATGGTAGCGATACCTCGAAAAGGGTCTAAATACCCTCAATTTTAAGCAGATACCTAGTAAAAACTACTATTAGCGCTATAGCAAGGTCTTGTTCTTCTTCTACGTCGATAACTGCGTTATAGCGTATCCCCCCGAAGATCGCAGTCATGCCACCTCGCTGATCAGATAACTATAGAAATAATATTATCTTAAGGGTAGTTAAGACCTATATTAGTTCCTAGGGATGAAAGTCCTTTAAGATTATCCAAATAAGAGGCTATAGCTATTGCAGTTAGTGTTTATCAACAAATTAATAAAACTGCTAAATAAGTATATTAATACTAACTCATAATATAATACCCTAATAGCTGCTGAAGAGCTATTACTATATGAAGGGTAAGCGACGCCTTAAGAGATTTAGCTATACTAATAAAAGGTCGGATCGCTATTATATGCTGCTATTATGACTAGACCTAATATCGCTTTTGCAGTTAGTCGTCTTGTGAGATTCAACTAAAACCCTAGCCTAAAACACCACTAAGCTGCTAATCAGGCTATATAATACCTACTAAAGACAAAAGGGCTCTACCTTAAGTATGGAGTAAGGGATACTGATGGGTTAGAGGTAGCTTCAGACGCTAGTTTCATAGATAATTTAATAGATTAAAAGAGCTCTCAAGCCTTTATAATAAAGCTATTTGGAGGGATGATCGCTTAGAGGGCTAATAAACAACAAATAGTCACAACTTCTACTATAGAAGTAGAGCTTTTGGCCCTATTGCAGGCTGCAAAGAAAGGACTATTCGCAAGTTAGCTAATAACCGCCTTATGGGTAAGCCTCACTCCTAGAGGAGAGCCTTCCTACATAGTTAATTAGCCTCATGATAGCCTTAAGGTGGTCATCTAATGCGATAATACCTAAATGATATAGCTAGTGACCTAAGAGATTATCTAACTATAAACTAAGTTATGCTACGTTAATATCCACAACTATTAGCTATAGTAAGAGATTTAGGATAACTATATAGAGGTTATTTATACCCGATTAGCCGAAATAATAGCAGACGGGATAACGAAGGCCCTACTAGCTGCCTCCTTCGCCACCTTCATTAGCCAACTTAACCTCGCGGATAAGAGCGACCTTCTTGCGGATAATAGGCGTACTGAATTGGAGGCTGAACAGGCTAAAATGGCTCTGTAAACGGCGTCACTCTTTCTTACCCACTGGGAGGTTTTAACGAGCATGATGGGAGCGATTCGAAGCGATAGATATACCCTCAAATGGGCTATATACAAAAGGGCCTATAAGTGGGGGATTTAAGATTTGTAAAAGTGGCTATTTGGGCCATTTGGGCCATTTTGACCAGTTTGTCCAGTTTGGACCCTTTGGGCACTAACCTGAGGGGGCGTGTTGAACTGGGCGTATGCTGATGGGCGTATGCCGATTTGACCCGAAATCCGTCCCGACTGATAGCTGGATTGTGGGTACCTGTATCTAGCAGAGATTTTGGTGGAGACCTTTGTACCTCAGAACTGACGAAATACACACCCCGATTTTCACCTAATTGACGCGAAAAAGTCCGACAGATGGAGACTGCAAAGATAGCAAACAACACAACACTACCCACAAAAGGATAGGAATAATAAACATAGGCTCAAAAGATGCGCATAGCGATTCGCAGATCTAATTAGAAAGAATAGAAAGAATTAGACTTAAAACAAAAGAGATATCGCAGAAATCATATATGAGATTATTAAGGTATAAGCCTCTTGAGGCCAAAAAGACTATAAATAAGAAGCATAATAATAAAAAACCATGATGTTCCTCCTCCCCTCTCCGCATCGCAGTCTTCTGCTTTTAGACTCCATTAGCAGTAGGCCTGTGGCTCTACTAACTAAGCAGCCAAACCATTCTATCCCATCCCAATCATCCCCTTGAGACTCACTAAAGGACCCCTATAGGGAGTCTCAACAACCAATTTAAAACCAAAGAAACAAAAGAAATACTCCCATACAGAGTCCCATTAGCAGACTTATGTCACCATCTCCATAATAGTGGGCAGTCTTACTATAAAACTGGGCCATTATTAGCTTTTACTTTCTACCTCAGTTTATACCTCAATAGCTATCTCTGCTTCTCTAGCTCCTCCTTATAGACCTTATCCTATTCTAAGCCCTAATATAACTAAAACTATTCTCCCTATTGAGGCGGGTGACGGGTGTGAAAAGTTATAATAATACGCCCCCTTAGGCGTATTCTACTTAATCTAATCCTATTAATTTACTTATTATTATATATAGTCCTCATAATTATAATTATATTTATCTAAAGCTTTAGGTTAGTTAGAATAGCTTAGTAGGTCTACTAATAAGTCTCTAGAAGGTCTTATAAGTATTAGAATAGAGTTGGGGCTCTATAACTATTAATCTTCAATTTAGTACCCAAGACGATTAAGCTCACTAATAAATATTTTAAATAATAGCAAATTTAGTGCCTATAGTAGTATAGATATAAGTAATAGTATAAGCGCAGATAGAGACGGAATATAATAACTAGAAGGAGGGGTCTAAATTAAAGAGAAGATAATATTATTATTACTACTAATAGGAGGCTAACTATCTATAGGAGTAGATATAACGTAAAGTTAGGGGAAGAATAGTGATTTTTTAAAGTCTTTCTAGGAGATATTAATATCTCTTAATACTAACCCGCTTTTAATAGGTATATCATAAAACTCTAAAGTAATAGTAAAGATATAATAATTAACTAATAGGATATTAAACTCTAAGAAAGCAATAAGATTCCTCTAGACTATTTAACTATACTAAGGCAATAGAAAGCCTTCTCAAATAAACGCCCAAGCCTACTTAACGCATTAAAGCCTATATATAAAGCTATCTTATTATTATATAGAGTTAATAATATACTAGCTTATTAATAGGATTTATAGTAACTAATTAGGGGCTCCCAATACCTTATACTACTCTTTGAGGTTATTTATAGTATCTATAAACCTCTAGTTACTTTATAAGTCCTATACTAAATCCTAATAGTAGCTGCAGCCCTATACTTAGTCTACTATAATTAATACCTAATATATATTACTATGATTCAGGAACAAAATAACTATAGTTATATTATAGATTTCATTTTTTAGGTCTAGGTCTATAGCTTCTACTAAAGTCTTATTAGGGGTTTCACCCAATACCTAAGGTATACCATTAGGAGAGATATAATACTTACAAGAGAAGCCTCTAATTACTGTATACAATTTATTATAATAATCTATAACTCTTTACTATATTATACTACTAAATAATTTGTAGACTCTTTATTACCTCTAATATACTAGAGCACTATAGAAATAGAGTTATCTGTATTTAGTATAGAGTTAGATCCTAGTCTAGTATGTTTAAAGTTAGCTATAACTTAATTATAGGGAAAGGGCGTAAAGTAAAGTAATATTAATAGTTTTATAAACCTAAGCATACTAATATATTACATTAAGTTCAGTAGTTACTATTATGTATTTATCCTTAAAAACTGCTTAACTATATCTCTCATCCCAACGTTCCAAATAGTATCAAACTCTATTAATAGCCTCATCCCTTTAGTTTCTATAGCGCTATCTAGTTATTAGGTCTACAAATCTCCTTCACTAGAGTTAGGAGAGTCAACATCTATATCGTCGGGCGCAGGGGGATTTTAATCTTCAAAGTAATAATTATACTTTTTCTCCTACTTTAATTATATCTCTAGGCCCTTCTCCTTAAGAATACTATCCTTAAGTTTATAAGATATATCTCAGTTAAGCCTATCTATTTTAATCGATATCCAGTATCCAGGAGTTAGCTTTTTATTAATAAAAGTTACTAATAACTAGTTAATCTAATTAATCTTTCTCGCTATTATCAGCCCTTTTATTAGTACTAAAATCCCAATCTACAAAGACATCCTAACCTAGTCGAGAAGATATAAGCTAGATATCTATATTAGAGGGTCTATATATACAGCCAGCATAAGGCGTAGTTATTACATAAAGACTTCAGAAGTATTAGCTCCTTAGCCTTATAAAAGGCTTATTGCAATAAAGACTATTAACTATAATCTATCCTCTGCTCCTCCCCTTAACTATTAATTATTATAAAACTAGCTCCTTCTATCTCATTAGCTAATTAGCAAACCCAAAAAGATTACTACTGGGAAGGGATACGTGGGTTGGCGCCCACGCATAGCTAGGAAAGCTGTGATTATATAAGCCTATATGCGCATATATACGCGCGCATCCAGCAGTCAGGATATCCAGGAAGGGCACATTCATCATCATCATCCAGAGTCTTTTTCGGCCTCAAGGGGGCTCATACCTTAATAATCCTATACACGATTACCTGCAATATCTCTTCTATTTCAAGCCCAATTCTTCCCATTCTTTCTGATTAGATCTGCGAATCGCCACGCACATCTTTTGAGCCTACTTTTATTATTCATATCCTTTCGTGGGTAGTGTTGTGTTGTCTGCTATCTTTGCAGTCCCCACCGGGCTCCTGCTCTTTCCACTACCCTCTTAGTAGTAATAGCTAGGTACATAAAAAGGATATCTACTATTTCTAACTTTAGTTCTACCTCCACACTATCTCAAAAATCTCTATTATTAAAATCTTCCTCTGTACCTCCAATCACATAATAGCAAAATAGTTGACTATATTTAACTTATCTAATAGTATAAGAAATAACTATAGTAATATTATTAGGCCGCATTAGAGTCTTATCCTCTAAAGCACTAATAGCGTTAAATATTCTAGCCGCAATATACTATATTTAAGAAGGAAGCACCCACTCATATAGTCCTTTCAAAGTGCTAAACTAGTACTTAATAAGCATGCGTCTTTTATTAGGTCAGAAGAATACATCCAGCTAATAATTAATTCTTTTAGAGGCAGAAGTACGCCATAATAAATTATTAGTAGCTAATATCTCATAGCTCCGCCCGGTCCAACGCCCAAGACATCTCTAATCATATGTACTTAAGTCCAAAATCAGCTTCTATTAGGTATAGTAAGCGCAGAATAAGTCAACTATCTAATATTAAGCAAAGAAAGGTTTAAGGTCTAAAGCTACTAAACGCTAGCATCCAGTCTCTCATCATTATAAGAAATAACCTTCCCCATTATGAAATACTATATTCAAACTATAGGAGAGGCAGGAATAAATAGTTTATAGACCTAATATACTAAGGTATAATTAGATTAATTAAAGAAAGGGGTTTAAAAGACTATAATTAAAAGTTAAGTATTTTTAGTGAGAGGGGGGGCTTATAATATATTATAGTGTAGTATAGTAAATATAATAGGAAAGAAAAGGATAGAGAGGGCTAGAGGGTTAAAGGTGTTTTTTTATAGCTACAAATAAGCTAAATACCTAATATAAGCAAGTCGATAAGGTTTAAATAGAAAGAACAATTGACTCCTCCTTCCTTACCTCTATCTAATAGAAGTAAAGTAAATATAAAATAAAAAGCCTAATAGTAAATTAGTGTAGCCTCTAGGCAGTAAGAATAAAGAAAGAAGTAGTACTTAGTAGCTACTACTATAGCAATAAATAGTTATAAAACTGAATAAATAACCTCTTCTTCTTTCTAAATATCTCCTCCTACTTCTACTACTTCTTATCTTTTTTAACTTCAGCTAAATATCTTTATAATACCCTACTTAGGTCTGCAAATTACTTCTTCTATAATATCTAACTATAACTTCCTTATCTCTAGCATTAGAAATACTAATTAGCCTCGCCCTCATTATCTCCCAGCAAAAACCACACTCTAGGTTCTCAGCTCTAACATACCCATACCTCAAACAAAGCAAAATAATACACCCCTTTTTATTTAATATACTAATAATTAACTCTAAGTAGCTCCTTTCATTTCCTTCCTTCTCTTGCTTATTAACTAATAGTTTTAGGTTTTTCAGGCAATTACAAGCCTCGCTTAGCTTCAGCTCAACCTTCATAGCAATAAGTACTCTAAGGTAGCTTTTATATCATAAGTCTTCTCTAATAAATATACTAATATTATAAAATTAGCTTTCTATAAGGTTTATCTTAGCAAGCAGGATTTCAAGTAAATACTTAAGGCTACTAAGAGTACTAAGAGCTTCTATTATTAAGTCTTTATCCACATATCCACTACCTTTATCTCTAGTTCCTAGCAGGCAAAAGTCTTTTAATAAGTAGCAGCTACCTATAGCTTATTTATCTAATCTCAGAGTAGTTATAATAGCATACCTTACATTTATTATAAGGAGGGAGCTTATACTACTAAAAATACTATAACCAGTATTTATATCTATAAACTATACTTTAAGTATATTTCTATACCTAGTACTCTTTATACTAACTACTTCTTCTATAAGATATAGGAGAGTTATTTATTTAATAATCTAAGTATTATGCGAGGTATAGGTATAGAGTTATTTAAAACAAAAAGAGAACAAAGAGTAGTGAATTCAATAGCATAGCGGCAATCCCATAGTCTTAAATCCCAGCTAATACCGCTATTACTACTATAGCTAAGGTTAACCCTTTAGCCCTTTAAAATAGTTTTTACCCTAAGTAAGCTTAAGAGTATTATGCTGGGGCTAGTTTTGCCTACTCTTATTATTCTTTTATACTTAAACCGCCCTTAGATTTTAATCTTTAGGAAATTACCTAGCACTTAGGGCTTTATATTGTAATATAAGGAAGAAAAGTCAGATAGAGAAGGGGGGAAGTATTTAAGAGAGGGGTATTTTTCTAAACAATACCGCAGTAAACATATATTATAATATAAGGACAAGTCTGCAAATAAAACTCTCAATTATATAAAAGCACTATAATTTCCTCTATAAGTCTTTTTTCTTTTTATTACTTCTTTTCTTTTTATTACTTTTATATAACTTTCTGCTATTATAGCTTAATTATTATAAGTAGGTTAGTATGATGTAACTTTGTATATCTACTAGTAACCTATATTCTAAGTTATAGACTTAATAAGTAAACTTTCTCTATTAAGCTTAAATACCCAACTAATAACGATAATAATAGCAAATATCTCTTACCCTCATCCCCAAAGCTTTAGAGATATTATCCCCAGAATCTCAAACTTTTAAGAACATCAAGAGATATAAGGAAATATTGGGTTTAGGAGTATAGGTAGGTCTATAAATTTAAAGTTAAAGTAGAATAAAATAATACTAAAGAATAAAGGAAATTGTATTAATCTTTACTTAACCCTTCTATCTCCACATAATCCTTCTTCTTACCTTCTAATATCTCAGGGATTTCAACAACTAGCTCTTACCTTAACTTCAGCGCTTTAATAGCTTTCTCTAAATCTCGCAGGTATTATTCAAATTATATAATAAACTATAATAAGTCCTCTTTATTAGTATTATTATCTCAAGTTAGTATCTCAATAGGAGTAACAGGATCAAAACTGTATAAAAAATAGAAAGGGCTAAAGCTAGTTAGTATATAAATACTTAATTAGTCTGCAAATAGGGCTCTAAGTAGGTATAAGTAACGGTTAATATCCCTTCTTTCTTTAGTCTATATTAATAATATATATAGAATAAGCTTATATCCACACTTAATTACTCTATTAGGCCTAGGGTTATAGGCTAAAGTTACCCTCCTTCTTATACCATACTTCTTATTAAACTTAATAACGACATCCATATTTTCAGGTCCTCCATCCACAATTAACTCTCTATATAAGCCATAGCAACAAATAACTTCTTCCCAAAGGAACTTCGCAATAGCAGCTAATATAGCTCTTCTAGGCTATTAGGCTTCAGCCTATCTACTAAAGAGGTCTTAAGACTCAACTAGGTTCTATTTGCCCACCTTCTAAACATCAAGCAAAACTATTATAAATAGTAGTCCTTTAGGCAATATATAGGTTCTCTTATCATCTATTTAGCATACTCTTCTCCTTTAATAGTCTAGACAGCTTTAAATAGCTTACTTAACATCATTATATATCCCAAGCTATATATAGTAATCTAAAAGTCTCTTTACTACTAATAGTGCTCTTATGCATCTCTATATTATTAATCACTCTTCTGGGAATTAGCTTTTAACTTATTAGCCTAATAAATAACAAGTAGTCCCAAACATAATATTCCAACGATTTAACTTAAAAGTATAGTATCCATTAAGTCAAATTCCTAGCGGTCTTCTCTATATTATTAAATAGTATATAATCTAGTACAAATACAAGAAGTAAGTCTATAAATTATCTAATAAAGAGTCTAGGATCAATATTATATTATTAACAACCCATTTAATATCTCCTTTAGCCTTTTCATTATCAGCATCAGAAGGTCCTCAGGGCCTCTAAGATAACCCGTCTACAGCTATATTTTTAGTCCCGCAGATATATCAAACCTCAAAGTCAAACATTCAAATCCACATAATCCATTAAATCACCAAGGCTCCTACAAGAGTAATAGCAGCCCCATTAAGTTATACTACTAGCATCTAGGTATCTATTTCCAGAATAAAGTATTATCTATATAGATAGTTACATACCCTCTTCAAAGCCTTCAAAACTCCCCAAAGCTCCTTTTTACTAGCATCATAAGTCAGTTCAGGCCCTAACTAAGTGCTACTGGGATGGGACAGGATGGTTTAGCTGCTCAGTCAGCAGAGCCACAGGCCCACTGCTAATAGGGTCTAAAAGCAGAAAAACTGCGATATAGAGAGGGGAGGAGGATCATCACAGTTTTTCATCACAGTCTTTTAGCATTTCATAGTCTTTTTGGCCTCAAGGGGCTTATACCTTAATAATCCTACATACAATTTCTATAATATCTTTTTTACTTTAAGCCTAATTCTTACTATTCTTTTTAATTAAATCTGCGAATCGCTACGCATATCTTTTAAGCCTATTTTTATTATTCCTATCATTTTATAGGTAGTATTATATTATTTACTATCTTTATAGTTCCTATTACTCCTGCTCTTCTCAATAGTGCCTAGAGGCGGATCCTTTTGCTCTTTACCACAACCCTCCAAGGTTTCTAAGAGAGTTGGGTGCCTTCATTGCATCCAGACGTCCCGCCGTCATAACACACAACAACACATACACACTCCTTTTAGATAATTATAATATCTAGCTACCACAAAGAAACAAAGAAATAAAGAAATAACGATATAATATATAACTATGAGATAAATAGAGGAGAATAAGTAATTTGCAAATCTATTAGCCTATAGAGGAATTATATAGCTATATATTTATTTAAAAAAGTTAATAGGCATCGCAAAAACCCTAAAATCCTCCCTTCTGTTAGTAATTCAGCTAGATATTACTATATAAATAGTACGTAGTTACTATCACATACCGTAACGTATAGTTACTACTATATAGCATACTGCCACTATTATGTGGCGTCTGCTGTCTATAAATAAGACTAGTAGCATAGGATATAATAATATAAGACTTTTACTTCTTTTATAATAAGACCTGTCTTTTATTATTTTACTATATATTATTCTTATTTACTATTATTTATTAAATATCTTATTACTCCCTTAGTACTGCTATAGGCATACTGAGAAGATGCTGATATCTAGTAGTATAACTACTGGATTTTCTTTTTTAGATCCTCAACCTCACTAAGTCCCTCCACCCCACGCTCGCTTTATAGCGGGAGCCTAGAAGAGGCGTATGAGATGTCTGCGTCAGAATAAGGGCTAAGGTTCAGGCTTAAGCTCTGAGGACTCCGTTATAATAGACTAGTAAAAGTCTACTGCTAGGTCGTCTTTCCCTTCGCCCTATTTTATAGAGGCGTAATAAAACGACGCGCGCTGCGTTATAGTTTTTATAAATCGCTATAAATATAACCTAGTAGTTTTCAGCTTTAGCTAAGCTTTCCTATATAATATTACTAGTAGTATTAAGTAGTCTCTATTAGAATATAAGCCAAATACTTTATATCCCACAAGCTTCCCATAATACTAGCTAGCTTAATAAGCTACTTAATATTAATAGTTAGAATATTAATATCTACTTACTAAGGGAGACTATTAGTAGCGTAATAAGCGTTCTTTTTTGCTATTATGAATTTAATACTCTCTATAGCTCTTTTAGTAACTTTAGCCCCAAAGAGATATAAGTTTATAATACTAGACGGCTCACCTTTATAGCCGCTCTACTACTAAGCACTCCCCCTCTGCTGAAGTAACCTCCTTAAGAACCTAGAGCGCTAATGAAGGTAGAGACTTAAGCACCTCTTAGGGCATTATCAAAACCCCTAACCGCAAGTTAAATTACTACCCCATTAACGCATCCTACTTACTCCTCATATTCCCTACTAGATAGTACTTACACTAGTCCTATCAGGAAAATTGCTATTATACTAGCCCCTCTAGATAGTACCTAAACTAGTCCTACTGGGAATGCTATTATTCTAATAGCCCCTCTAGGCCTAGGAGTAATGAGATAAAGCACTACCCCGCTAGGCTACTTATAATAGGGTCCCCCTAGCTATAGCTTACTAGCACCAAGAGTTCCTTAGTAACCCCCCTATAGCGTAGTACCTTAGTATACTTATAGAGGGAATAACGCCTTCTAGGACCTATATAGTCTCTTCTTAGATATTTAGCCTTAGTAGTTATATAGGGTTTCGCTATATAGCCGCAGATAGCTCTAGCGCCCTACTAGCCCCAGATATTATAGGATTATAAAGTATTTTAGCCTAACGCCCCCACTTTAAGGTACAGTAAGAAGCTAGTTTTCTATAACTATAGAGTTATATACTACTATAAAGTAGATATCTAGCTCTCCTACCTATTAGCTCTAGCTAAGTATCTCTACTACTATATAGCTGTTACTGCCTAATAGGAGACTCTCCTCTAAGGCTCTGCTCTCTCCTAGTAGGTTTATATCCTTATAGATATAGAGCAGTAGTACTACTAGTTAAATAGGTTACTCGCGTTATATGACACTATCTAATGGAAGTTCGCCCCTACTATAGCAGAAGCTTGGACTTAGCTCTAGGAGAATTAATTTACTCTCAACTAGATTAATAATAAAGATAATATCTACTAATATATATATAAAGTCTTTAAGTATATTAGGGCATAGGGATCTATTACTCCCTACTAGCTACTTATAGTGTTTTATTAATCTCTTAATCTAGAACTCTAATAATTTCTCTATAAGCCTAGGATAATAGATATAATAGATATATATCTCTTACTTATAGATAAGAAATACTATACTATCTAGCATGCTCACGCTCCTTTCTTATCTAGTTTAAGAGCTTATTATGCCCTCTACTTAGCTATACTAGATAACTCTACTTATTAGGGTTATTTATACTCCTACTAGAATTCCCCGCAATAGAACTATTAGTATTACTAGTCTAGATATTGCGGAGGATTCTAGCTAAACCTCACTAATAATTAAAATACCCCGTTTTAAGCTAATAAGCTAGCAGGTAACTAAGCCCCTCAGGGCGGCTACTATAATACTTAAAGGCTTTAGAAATATCCTTAATAGTTTAACTACTTATATTAAATAGCTTAATACTATTGCAGTAATTAAGCCCCTAGGTCTTTAAAGATACTAACCCTAAGACCATTATTAACTACCTTATTAATAATAGATATAAGCTTATTAATATCTATATATAACCTAACCTATCCGACTTATATTAGCTATAAGTAGGATAGATAAGTAATTATAGCTCCAACCTAGTAATACTTCCCTCCCCTAAGGAGGAAACTAACCGCCAGCCTATATAGAATAATCTCATTTACAACTCTAGTAATATATTAGCTTTAGATACTAAGCGCCCCCTCTTTATAAGCTTCGCTACTAATACTACTATACCTACTACTAATTATACTACTAATTTTACCTTAGAGGCTAACTAAGTTATTAATATCTCCCCTAAACTACAGAAGAGTACTCATCCCTAAAAGCAGATCTATCTCCACCTCTATATATCTACCTAGGTTAATAGGCTTATAGAGGAAGTTTATATTAATACTAGCGCTACTATTATCCTTATGAATTAATAGTAAACAGATCGCTTTATTAGTAAAGCCTACTTACACCTAGTAGACCCCTACTATATAGTAGCTATAAACTCATCTTTTAAGGTTATAGAGAAAGCTACTTTTAACTTCTACCTCCCGGGCATACTTAGTAGCACGCCTGTCTAGGCTTATATTATTATTACTATAGGAGTTATAGACTCACTTAGCGCGAACCTGCTCTTAGGTACGCCCTTTTATAAAGACTACGGGTTGCTTATCAACTTTAATAAGGGAATTATAAAGTTCCGCTCTATATATAGTATAGCTACTAATATAACCTATAAGAGCGTTCTCTCTATTATTAGGACGGTTAACCTTATATAAGCTATTATAATCTCTCCCCGTGATTCCGTTTTTGCTATAGTTTACTATGCTGATCTCCTAGCTTCTCTAGCAGCTAGTAACTAAAACTAGCTATAGCGTTTCTATTCCCAGATTTCTTCTATAGTTAATAGTATTATTACCCCAAATACTCTAAAGCTAGTCCTTTTATAAAACCCTTTAATTAAGCCGCTTAGTATCCCTAAAGGGATGAGAGTTAGCACTTGAACTCGCTTTAATAGTACTAATACTATAAACCTTATTAACTAAGCTAATATTAATACTCTTTTCCCAGGACGTCCTAATGCCCTACCTATTATAATAGAGGAGGCTTTTTATACTATAGTATCTAGTAATACCCCTGCTATAAATCCCAGCCCTATAGAAATCCCCTCCTATAGTATCTCCCAGCCTAATAGTATTCTAATAATTTAAGTCGGCTACTAGTATTAAGATCTATACTAGTAACCCTATTTTTATAGCCTACCTAAAAGCAGTTTTTAACTACTATAATATCTTTTATAATTGCAGTATTATCCTAATACCTAATAAAGAAGATATATATATTAACTTTATTAATAATTAGCAAAGCTAGATTAAGGCCTCCCACCCCTTCTCACTAGGGACTAAAGACGCTAAGCTTACTTATAGTAAGCTTAATAGCTTCTACTCTAAAGGTAAGATATTTTTTACTATTAGATTGGTCCCTATTGCGTGCCCCTTATTTATTATATAGCGCGTGGTGAATAGAGTAAGAAAAGGCTGCCTAGTAGTTAACCTTCGCCTATTAAATAAGGTTATACTTCCTAATATATATCCTCTCCCAGACTAGGATAATATCCTTAACTACTTATAAGGTAAGGGCTAGGCTATAGCTCTCAACGCTATAGGATGTTTTAATTAGCTTCCCGTATATTCTAAATACTATAACTAGATAGCTATAATTTCCCCACGCGGTATTAAGGTATCTAATATTATTTTAATGGGGTTTAAGAACTCCCCCGCATATACTTAACGCTTTATAAATAACTTATTCTATAGCTACTAAGATATTATCTAAGCCTATATTAAAAATATTATAATCTTTAGTAATACTACTAACAACTACCTCTAGTATATTAAGATTATACTTAAGCTCCTTGAGGATAGCTACCTCTATATCTCTATAGAGAAGTTATTTACTAGCTTTACCTCTATAAGGCTCCTTAGCTATATAGTTAATACTACTAGAGTCTTATATACTAATAAGTATATTAAGGATTATTTGGAAGCTTATATTTCCTAATAACCTCTATAACCACAAGATATATCTCGGGATAGTAGGATAGCTATACTATAACGTGCTATAGTTTAATATTATTATAGCACCCCTTACTTACTACAAAATAGTCCTTTCTACTCTTCTCTATAGTAAGAATAAGCTACTATAAGGAGTAGCTAAATAGATACAAGCTTTTTACCCCACTAAGGTTACTTTTAAACTTATAGAAGAGGATATTAAGTTCTAGACCACCCTATAAGAGAACCTCTATAATTAAGTTACCCAGTATTACTATAATTCTACTAAAGAGCTCTTTATTAAGCTAGATATATATAAAGGAGGATTTAGAGTTATAGTCTTCTAGTTAGAAGATAAACTCCCTAATATTAAGATTAATCTTATTAAGCTTAAGACCTCTAACATTCAGCCTATCCTATTCCTCTCTAGGGTAACTACACCTGCTAAATAGCAATTTTAGGCTATAGAAGCAGAAGTTACTAGCATAGTATAAGCTATTTATAAGCTCTATAAGCTAGTTTAGTCTAACTACTAACTTATTAATATCCTTACTAATTATATTACTACCTATAGCATCCTTACATACACCTCGCTATATATACTTCACCTCGCGAAAATAAACCTAAAGCTTACTAATGCAGCTAATTACGTCTTATAATTGTAACTACGCATTACTTACATCCCAGGCAAACTCAACGTAGTGCCAGACGCTCTCTCCTAGCTCCTTTTACTTTAACCTTCTAGTTAAGCCTCGCTATTCCCTAAGGCTAATAAACTTACTAATATTAATAACAGCATCACTAAAAAGGTAACTAACTACAGCCCCTCTAACTTTATTAGGCTTACTGAGGCCTCTATGCTAGGAGCTGCTGCTAAGACTATTATCTACCTTAATGCAGAGTTCTCTACTTGAATTTCAAAGGCTTATACTAATAACTAAAGATATAGCGCTATCCTGTGCGGTATTGGTAATAATAACGCTAAACAACGGCATACTATTATGCCTCATGCTGCTCTTAAGGAGGAACGCCGCGCTATAGCTAATAGTTATTACTCTAAATATTTCTAGGTTTAACTATAGATATAGCATAATAGCCTCCTTTTCTATATTAATACTAATAATATAGAGAGGCTCTGTATTCTCTAAGCTATTGTTCCCAATCTCCTTTAGTTAATATATAATAATAAGTACTAATTTAGTATTAATTATATAATTTATAAGTTAGCTAGAACTTAGTTCTATAATAAAGTAAAAGCTTACTGCTTATATATCTGCTATTACCTAGGATATTAGGAGAATAGCATTAATTATAGCCTATCTCTAGGCACCTTTTAGTTTATCCCTAGAGTGCTCTACCCCTACTATACTATAATAATTAACTTTATTATAAACTTACCTCTTATTCCTTCCATAGGTAAGGTTTAGGCCTTACTAGGTTATAATATACTTAACTACCTCTTAACTTAGATATACAAATTCTCCAAGAAGGGGCTTTTAATCCCCAGTAATAAGCAATATACCGCTTAGGATTAGGGACTTATATTTATTTGGTTTTAGCTAATTTGCGACTGGAGTATTCCGGCGCGTATTATTAGCGACTAAGACCCCAAATTTATCTCGAAGATTTAGAAGGCTATCTTTTCCGCACTAAGAGTCAAGCTTCTCCTCTCTACTATATATTATCCTCAGACTAATAGCTATAGCAAGCGGACTAACTAGATCATTAAGATCGCCCTAAAATATTATATATAGGTAGACCTAGACACTCCCTAAGTAGATATTCTTCCCGCCCTTTAGTATAACCTTAATAACGCCTAATTAGCTACTATTAGCTAGTCCCTAAATGAGGTTATACTAGGCTTCCGCCCCCAGGCTATTCTTAATACTATTACTAATAAATCCGCGCTAATAGAGGCTATTGAGGTCCTCTAGCGCACCTACTAGGAGGAAGCTACTAACTTTATTAATACAGCTAATAAAATCCGCTAATAGCATTATAACTATTATTAAATAGACGTTAAGTTTAATATTAGCAACTAGGCTTAGGTCCGCTACAGCAAGAGTTACTACCTTCCTAGCTGCCCGAAGCGCAAATAGTTAGTAACTTAAGCTAGCCTATTTAAAATTACTATAAAACTTAACCCCACAGCCTACTAGCTTAACCTCCCAGCTACTTAGAAGATCTACCTAGTTCTTAATATTACTTAACTCTACTAACTAGCTAAGGAATTAGACCTAGTTTATTAGATACTAGCCCCACTATAACCTATTATTATAAATAGTTATAATAAATATGAGGTAGAATACCTTGTTAACTAATAGATTAACTAGCGAGAGTGCAATCCTGCTATCTAGTATCTTATTAAGTAGAAGAGCTACTCCGCAGCTAAAAACACGTGGGAGCTGCATAAAAGCCTACTTATTCACGCTAGCAACGCAGTTAAAGCCTTTAAAACGGCGTTGCCGCTCCACACTAATAAAGAGTGGGGCTAACTGCGCTACTCCCATCCCACAATAAGATCCCTTTAAATATTACTACTGCTTTCTTTAGGACTATATATAATGCCTTTACCTAGCTTCGCCTAAAGATAGCCTTCTTTTATAGAAGTAGTATTATACTATACTATGCCTTAGCGGGCTATTAGGAAGAGCAGGAGCCCGGTGGGGACTGCAAAGATAGCAAACAACACAACACTACCCACGAATGGATAGGAATAATAAAAGTAGGCTCAAAAGATGCGCGTAGCGATTCGCAGATCTAATCAGAAAGAATGGGAAGAATTAGGCTTGAAATAGAAGAGATATTGTAGGTGATTGTGTATAGGATTATTAAGGTATAAGCCCCCCTTGAGGCTGAAAAAGACTATGGATGATAATAATGAATGATGTTGATGATAATGAATGTGAAGGATGTGCCCTTCCTGGATATCCTGAGTGCTGGATGCGCGCGTATATATGCGCATATAGGCTTATATAATTACAGCTTTCCTAGCTATGCGTGGGCGCTAACCTATATATTCTTTCCCACTATTAAGGTATCTTATCTAATAAAGCTATTATGCTCCGCAATATTAAACTTATAATACGTAAGGCTAATACGCATCTCTAAATTAAATATTCCCTTTACTTCCACGCAATGTTTTAACTTAAGCCTAGCGCCTTCCGCCTGAATTTTACTTATAAAAACCTGACTTTTTTTCTTCTATACTATATATATTTAAATTATCACTACTTTACTACTTTACTACTTTATTTCTTTCTTTCTATACTTCATAAGCCCTTATTACTTTTCACTAACTTCCCGCTATTCTTCTTAATATAATAATATCCGCTAATTGCCTCTCTAATATTACTACTAGCGCCGCTACTTCTTTCCAGGACGCTACTAGTATCTTCCACACCGCTACTAACCCCGCTACTAATCCCGCTAGCCCCAACGGATCCAAGCGCTTCAGCCCCATCTCCCCCCACCCCAATAACAGCAATATAGATATAGATAGCCCCGCTAATGAGGACTCCAGACTAGTTATTAGCCCTAGTATTACCCCCTCTAAGTATCTATTCCAGCCCTATAGCTCTAAGCCTTTAGCTAAGGATAATAAGCTCCTTAATAACCCCACTAAGGAGGAAGAGGAGGATAATGAGGAGGAACTTAAAGAGGACAATAATAACAATAATAACGCGCCTGCTATCCCCAGTAACCCCGCCGCTAAGCGCCGCCCCAAGGGACCTATTACCCGCGCTACTACTAATAAGGCCGCTATCGCCCTCTTTATATAATTCCCTAATAATGCCCTTTAGTCTAAGGTCTTCTCCTTCCTTAGGCAGATCTTTAGCGAGAAACACATAATTGCTAATATCTCCTCTAACCTAGCGGTCCGCCGCATCTAAGGCACCTACAAACGCGCTCTAACTGCTATACTAAGCAGTCTTATATATAGCTACTTACTTCCTTCCCGCACGTTTATACTCGCAGTATTTATCTCCTACTATTTCAGCACCTTTAATGCTAAGATCGCTAGTAGTCTTATTATATTTAACTATACTAATCTAATATTACTTACTATAGTTATTAGCCTCTAGAGTATCTATATAATTAATAACAGTACTTATACTACTACTAATAAGGCTTATAAGATTACTAATAATATTACTACTACTACTAAATATATTAATACCTAGGTTATTACTCTTATTACTAGCTTTTATATAAAGCTTATTCCCCACATTTCTACCCTCAAGGCTAATATTAAGGCCCTTAGTACTATAAGTTAGAATAACTTTACTAACCGCCTCACTAATATTAAGAACAATATAATTACTAAGTAGGTCTTAGGTAATAAGATTACCCAGGCTATTACTAAGGTTAATAAGGATATAGAAGCCCTTCGCTCTAAGGTTGCTTCCCTCCGCGCTCTCATTAGCAGGGTCCCCAATATCAATTCCCCGACCCCTGTCCGCGCCACCCCTAAGACCACCACGCCGAACAAGAAGCGCAAGGCCAACAACATTAGCGACATTTTCAATTAGATCGCCCGCATCACAGCCTTATTTTACAAAGAATGGGACATATTTGCTATTATAATAATAGCTTTTTCTATTTGGGGGCAAATATCACCATATAAATAGTACGTAGTTACTATTACATACCATAACATATAGTTACTACTATATAGCATACTACTACTATCACATAGCGTTTGCTATCTATAAATAAGAGTAGTAGCATAGAATATAATAATATAAGACTTTCACTCCTTTTATATTAAGACCTATCTTTCGTTATTTCACTACATATTATTCCTATTCACTATTATTTTTTAAACGTCTTATTACTACCTCAGTACTGCCACAGGCATACTAAGAAGACGCTAATACTTAAACTAACTATTTTTCTTTTTTCTCTCTCATATCCCTCCCCCCTCTCTCAATTACCCTCATCTACTACTAGTCTTTTTAACTAGTCCGTTATAGCTAAATTAAGCTAAATAGCTATAAATAAAACTAGTATAAGATAACTAGCAGTCTTACTAAGCTAGTAAGTAAAGTAAGATTAACTAAATTAATTAAAGAATACTAAAAAACCCTTTTTAATATAGCCTAAAGTGCTAAGAGTAAGTATATTAATATATAAAGTATTTTAACGCAGTAAGCTACAAGACTTTGAGATAGGAGCCTCACTAGAGAAGACTTTCTCAATTTGAATATTAAGACTTAGAGTAGAATTACCACTAAGGTAGTAAGGCTAAGGCCATAAAGCCTTTTTATATTTATTTATATTCCTTTCCTTTTTTGTTACCTTTAATTGTATTATCTAGAAGACCTACTATCACCCCCTTTACCTTTCAAAATATTAAAAAGTTTTACTAATCTATCTACCCAGCAATATCTCATACAGATTTAATAAATAATTACTTAATAACACTTGAACATAATTAACATAATATTTGCAGACCTATAAATAATATATCTACCTCTTATTCTAGCAACCTAAATACTAAGTCCTTTTCTAGTAAAGAGAAGCAGCCTAAAGAATAGTTTCTAGGCCCTTCATTCAGCAAGATACAATCTCAAGCTTTAAATAAACTAGTCTCTAAGGATAGCAAGAATAGGCCTATAAATCTTAACTCAAAGCCTAACCTAGCCTCCTCAAGCCCTTTTAGTATATTCATAAGGAGTTATACTAACTAGAACTTTACTATCCTAGCAGATATCCTTATAAAATATCTCACTATCGCTATAATAACTCCCTATTTAACTAGAGCTCCCAAGTTCATTAGAACTAATATCTCAGACTTCCTCATAGAGTATAAGAGCCTTTTAAAGCTATATCACAAGGTTAATAAGGATATAAAGAACAACGTCTGTATGTATAGTTCAACTAACTACAGAAATATAGTATAATTATATATTAATAAAGCTAAGACCTAGGCTAAACCTAAAGAGAAGCTTATTTACTAATTTCGATTTGTAAACTCAAAAACTCAATAGAATCTAAATGAGAACCTCAGAAACCTTATTATAGGACCTCATATTAAAAATAATAATCCTTCTCTAGTTATAGCCTTAATTAGTACTATTCGCTAGCTTTATTAGCATACTATCCAGCAACGATACCTAGATCTTACTAATACTAAGCTCATTCACATTATCTACTATTACTTTTCTAAGAGAGCTATAAAAGCTATAGCTCGAGAGTTAGGTTACAAGCCTACTGAAATCATTTTAAAGCAATTGATAGTAATTAAAAATACCCTCATCAGCTAGTTTACTACTCAATAAGGACTTCAGTATTTATTAGGCCTTATTAAGCCTAAGCATATAATAACCTTACTTATCTCTTTAAAAACGATTTTAACTAGGCTAAAGACAAAAACTAAAAAGCCTTCAGCAGCCTAAACAGCAAGCTCTGTTATTAACTCTCTAATAAAAAACTTTAGGACCCTCAATATTAATAGAGCTAACTATAAGACGGAAATTTTAGCCCTCATCAGAAGAGTCACTAGTCAAGAGGACATTACTTTCAACCTAAACGCTACAGAAGCTACTAAAACGTATGCTTAATAATTTCAAGACAATTCGCAGACCCAATATTAGCAGCAGCCCTACTAGTATAGTTAGAATTAAAGCTTTCAAAGAGGCTATTAAGGTAGCTGCCAATAAGGCTAAGATTTCAGAGGAAAAGGAAGAAGCAGATACCGCAGTAGCTATTAAGGTAGCTACTAAGGTAACTACTAGCAATCAGATAGCTCTCCAAAATATAACTTCTTCTAGACTACTAGGTGCTATTAGTTTTATAGAGCTATTCATTATATTATTAATACCTATATTAAATCTCTTATAGTAATCTAAAACGAGATTTACTA